>VZTV01006612.1:12405-23164 GCA_013400875.1 Anhinga rufa | reverse complement strand
AAGGCGGGAAAAGCTGAGGGGAGAGGCGCGAAGGAAGGGGGGGGGAATGGAGGAGGAGCGGGATGGAGGAGGGAAGTGAAGGGAAAAAGGGGGAAATCAGAGGAAAAGGGGAGCGGTGAGGGTGCGGGAAGGCAGTGGGAGGGAAACGGGGAGGGTGGATGGTGAGGGAGACACAGCGGGTAGGTAAACGTGGAGGAGTAAAGGCTTGGGGTGAAGGAAAAGGGGTAAGAATGGAAGGGGGAGGGATGGAAAGGGGGTGGGGGTGTTACATATATTCTTCTTGGATGGAATGGAAGTAGCGCAGTTGTTAGTAGTTAAGGAAGGATCGCAATTAGGAGGGGAAACTTGCACCTGAGTATTTTAACGCGGTATTAAATAATGCTTGGGCCAGATCGGAGGGTATTAGCAACGCGTGCCTCACTAACGTTACCTCAAACATATCTATCTTCTCCTTGGATGAAATGGAAATAGCGCAGGGGTTGTTAGTAGTTAAGGAAGGATCGCGGTTAGGAGGGGAAACTCATACCTGCGAATTTTAACAAGGTAGTAAATAATGCTTAGGCTAGACCAGAGGGTGTTAGCGATGCGTGCCTCGCTAACGAGTCCCTCGAATCCAAACCAGCAGAACTTCGAGCACCGACGGTGGAAACCCCCCGCTACGAAGAAGGGCGCGAAGGGAAGGTGACGACTCAGTCAGCAGCCCCAAAAGGGGAGCTTCTTGCCCCAAAAGGCGCCGAAAAACCGCATTAATTGCCGAAGCGCAGGAGCCGGGGTAATTCCGCGGGGGGTTGCGACCGCCGACTCCGTCGAGGGACCGCGGGACTACCCCCAACGCTCCTTGTGAGGATTAAAATCACACCGTAGCTTTAGAATTGAGCGGGAAAGATACAGCGCAGCGGGAGGAGGGGATGCTCAGCCGGGTCGATGATCCGCTACTGACAGGCGAGGCGGGGGAACTGCCGTGTCAGAACGGCCTCCGGTAGCCGCGCTCGGCTCGTGGGAATATTCCACCTAAAACGATGTCTCCCCTTTAAATTATTTTAAATTACAGGTTAACAAGGACAACCGGGAGGGATGAAGGGTGTTTGGATGGGGCGAGGATGAGGAAGGAGGTGTGTGACAGGGCATGAAGGACGCTGGGAGGAGGAAAGAGGGACGAGGGGGGGTGAAACGAAAGGTAAGCGACTGTTCCCCTCCCCTCATCAATCTCAAAGATTCCCTACAGGTATTTATGGTTTTGGTGCCTGAAATTCAGGTAGAAAATTAAAATTTTTTGGAGCCTTTTTTTCCTTTTTTAGCAAATTTAAATTCACCAGAGTTCTCAAAATTCATCCTGCAGGGTCGAAGGCAGGCACGAGGTTGCCCAAGAACCCCACGGCAAGCGTGGTTTGTCCGAAAACAAGGGCCAGGTGAATTCCGCTCTCTCTTTTTTCCTTGTTATTCCCATTTTCTGCGTGTTTTGGGTTTTTTTTTTCCCCCCCGTGTGCTGGGAAATTGGTTTTCTCAGTTATGTCTGAGCGTAAACCTTCCCCCCCCCCGCCCTTCCTCCTCCTCCCCTTAATCCCACGCCGACCGTTACCCGCGCACACGCAACCGCTTTATTTTCCTGCCCCGTCAATAAAAATCACCGCTCTTGTCACCGTGATTAACGGTTGTGACGTTCCGGCTACAGGCGCTGCGGCAGGGTCAGGCACAGCGAACCCGCTCCGGAGGCCGGGGCGGGGGGGGTGTCGAATGCCGAACGTCAGCGTAGGCGTTCGCCGAGTTTATTCCGTCGTTAATCCGCTGCCCGGAAAGCTTGGGATAACGAAGTTAGAGGGGAGTTAGGACTGCCAACAGCCGAGCGTCAGCCTGTACGCCCCCCAAACCCCTCCGCTTGTGGACACCCGTTGCCCCGCTTGGAATTAATTAAACTCCTCCTTGATTTATTCTGCCTTAAATCGAAAGAAAAAAAAAACCAAGGGGGAAAGAGGTTGTTTGGCACATGCCGGCTGAGTCACGGCAGGGAACAGCGTTCCTGCCCGAGTGACTCACGCTGCTTTTTTTTTTTTTACTTATAAAAAAAAAGAACCCAACCCAGGGTTTGGCAACAGCTGTTTGCATAAATCGGTAATTTGAGGAGCGATTAATTGAGGAGCGATTAATTGGGGACCGAAGGAAAGGGAGAAAGCCCCAATCCTGTGCCGAAACGCCGGCGTGGGGGAGAATCCCTGATTATTTTCTTGTTAATAGCTAAAAATTAAAGAAATTGCGTATTTTTCAGCTAAGATGAGACCATGCGTGGAAAAATGGGGGGAAAAATAAGGATTGGGATAATTTGATGGGGTTTATATCAAATATAGCCGGCGAGGTGGCAGCGGCGGGCAGAGGGGAGGGAGGAGGCGCCTCGCCGACAAGGAGCGTCACCTTTTTCCGGTACAAACCCCACCAAAATCAAGCAAATTATAGCTTTTTTTTTTTCCCGTTTAGCCCCTTGTGACGCCAGCTCCCCTTTCTCTTCCGGCTCTCGGAAGGCGCCGCGATTCCAGCACCGGAGCTGGGATGATCCGGGAGGGGACGGATGGGGCTCGGATGCAGCTGGGAGCCATCGAGGTGCCAAATTCAAGCTGTTAACGCCCCGAATCCGGCCCCTGGTTTGTAACAAGGAGGAGCGGGGGGGGGGAAAAGGGGGAGAAAAGGGGATTTTGGCCGTTGCCTCCGTGGCGTTATTTCGAAACGCGAGGAAGCTGCTGCCCGGCCTTGCCCAGATCCCGTGGTGGTTCTCGGGGAGGTTTTGTAATTACTGACGATAATTAGGCAGAAGTCGGAGGGGGGGGGGGAAAACTCAAACCATCATCCTCAGCTCAATCGAGTTCACTAATTAAGGTGAAATCCATGAAAATGAGCAGCGTTGTCGCAACCAACATTGGGCCACTTAAAAAAAAACCCTCTGAAACCACCCCAAATTATCCATTCCAGGCTTTTTTGTTGTTTTTTTTTACTTTTTCCCTTCAAATTTTGTGACCCAACGGGAGCTGCGGCGCGTTGGCACGTGAAGAGGGGATCGGGAAACCGAGGCGGGCTCACCTCCCGGCAAAATATCCCATCACCGGGGTAAATTAATTACAAACGATGCTCTGAAACACCCCCAGCCCGTCGCTGGGATGATTTTTTTTGATAAGAAAAATCCTAAAATAAATAAAAACAAGTCGTCGCCGTGCGGAATAGGGGGGGTGTTCGCTGTCGGTTTAGACCAGGTACGGATTGAACTGCAACGGCGTAAAATCAAATAGAAATTAAAGCCGGCGGCTGCCTGGATCCAGCTCAATTAACCTCATTTTCTTAATTATTTTGCAGACTGAGGGCTTGAGGGAAAAAAAAAAAGGGCTTTAACCCCAAATCGTTGGTGTTTCCACCCAAAACAGGGCGGTGGGAGCCGCCCCGCCGGACGCAGATGCAAGGAAGAGCCGGGACGCAACTGTGTGGTGCCGAGCTACGAGCTCGTTAATCTAATGCCTCGTTATTTAACGATACCTGTACGAAACAGCCGTTGAGGATGTGAAGAAATACAGGGTCAGGCTCCGGCAAAAAAGTCAGGGTGTTCTTCAAGAGGCGCCTTAATTCCTTATTAGGGGGGGACTCCCAGCCTCATTCTGGGCTAAAACTACCAGAAACGGTTAAAAATGATGCAGTTCATTAACGACGGCACCTAGGAAACGAGGTCCCGCTTGCTTTTACGCCGTTACCGCCTCCAACAGGCTTCTCTTGTCCTCGATTCGGAGATCGGGAAAGAGAATGAAAGCCCTCGCGGCCGAGCGTTAAGGTCTTTCACCCCGACGTCAGCAGAATTGGCATTTCCAGGGATTTTTATTTTAATTATTCCATTTTTTTTTTAAAAAAAGAGAAGGGATTCGCATTCCTTTCTGCGTGCCGAAGTGTTTCACCCCCTCCTTCCTCCCTCCGTCCAAACAATCTGCGATTGATGGAGAGGGCGTCTTTCGGGAGAATGAATTTCACCCCATCGTGCAGGAATCCGGCCGGGGGGTCGCTCACCCTTCACTTAACATATCTTTTTTTGTTGTTTGCATCTTATTTACGACTTTAAATTCCAACCCCAACCTCCAGCCACGGATTTACTTGCCAAAAAGAGCCCGAGAGGGGTTGTTTTGTTTTTTAGCTTCTCCGCAGCGAGCTTTTAAGCTTTTCCTTAGAGACGACGCAACACGAAAGCCCGATGGAGCCTTTTGCCACGTAACCCCCGGATTTACCCGTTTGTGGGAAATCTAAAAAATGAAATCAAGCTGAAGGCCGACGTTTGACGTCACCTTGATCCTCTGGTGGTTGGCAAACAGCGAGCGTCACACCTTCCCCTCGACCGAGTGCAAACCGCAGCCCCTCTTCAAGCAAAAAACCACCACCCGCGCCCCCGAAACCCCCAAACTCCTCCCGACCGAGGCATTTGGGGAATTCAACCGTCGCCGTTTCACCCCGTCCGGTACAACAAGCGTTTCAGGGAATTCAACCGTCGCCGTTTCACCCCGTCCGGTACAACAAGCGTTTCAGAACGCCGCGGTGTCTTATTTCCCACCGCTCGGCGCAGTCCTGTGGTTCAAATCCATCGCTAAAGGCGAGGTTGATACGGACGAGCGGCGATACCACCCGGCGGCGAGCGCCGCCTGTTTCGCCTCGGCTTCGTAGGGTGTTTTATTGTCTCCTCCCCACGCTGAGGGAACAGGCGGAGGTCTGCGGGGAGCGGCGCCGAGGGTAAACGGCTGGCGGCTCGTTCGCGCGACGGGCTCCGCGAGAGGCAACGACGCATCGCCGTCAACACGCCGCTCGGGGAAGGCGCGCGGAGGCAGACTTGCGTGTTATAGCCGTAATTTAAGAGCTGCTTAAGGAAAAAAAAAAAAAAAAACCAAAACAAAACCCAAAAAAATAAGAAAAATCCATTTCTCAACGTCTTAACCTTCCGTCGTCTTCACGTCAAGATTTCCTGCCTGCCCGAATCCTGTATAGATCCACCCACGCTCTCTGCTTGGTGTTTCTCCATCACTTGCAGGACGTCCTCCAAAATGGACGGCCCCAAATCCACGTGGAGGGAGAGGAGGGAGCCGGCGTGGGAGAGGAAGGGCGGCTCGGCGTTGCCCTTCTCCTCGGCGAAGCCGTTCGTCGAGGCGACGAAGCGCGAGGCGCAGGGATGCGGCGGCGGCGGCGGGGCGGCGGCGGCGCCATCGTCCTCCTCCCCTCGCGCTTTGTCGTCGAGGTGCAACCGCGGCGGTTTCGGGGGAGCTTGCGCCGAGGGTAGCGTCAACGCCTGCGGCCCCCCGATGACGGGCAAGGAGATGGCGTTTTTGAGGAGGGGAGATGAAGTCTCCGAGGGCAACTGCTCGCGTCCGGAGATGGTGGCCGTCCTGGAGAACTCGAACGGCGCCGCGTCGGGGCTGTCCTTGTCGCAGTCGAGGCCGCCTTCGGTCCTGGGGAGGAGATGAAACTTGCCCTGAAGGAAGGAGATGTCCCCGAACATGTCGCTCTCTCCGCCGCTGCCGATGTGAATCGTGTGCCTGAAGTCCCCCAAGGGCGGGCTGATCATGTCGGAGGAGAGGATGTCGCGGAGCTTCTCCTTCTTCCCCTTCCTGCTGCCTCTCTTCAGGTAGATCGGCACCTTGGTGGACATCGTGGCGAGGAGCGAAGCTCTTCCACGTCGGCTCACGAGACGGTCGTCCTCCTGGACCTCAGCGAGCGCGGGCTTTAAAAATAATCTGCAAAATTTAGGGGGAAAAAAAAAAAAAAAGAAGGAAAAATGCTTAAAACCAAGTTAGAACACGTAGGACTGAGATCCTCAACGTCAACACGTCCCAGGAAATTAATTCCAGACGCTCTCCGTTTCTCTATCTAAAGTTTGTTGGCTGCGTTATTGATAACAGAACAACTCAGGTAATTAAATCCAGGCACTCGGGGCCTCTCCTCAAGGTTTGTTTCGAGTGCGCGAAGGATCAGGAACAGGGTCGGAGCTGGAAATCCAAGAGGATTTGCGGTTTTTAGGGGGGAATCGGGGGGTCCGGAGTTGAAGGTTGCGAGAGCGCGGCGTTGGAAAGCGGCTTTTCTAGCCCAAAAGCGGAGAGTTGGGGTGGTTTTTTTTTCCCTCATTTCCTTCTCCCCTTGGCCACGCGTAATCCAGCCCCACCCAACAACAAGCTAAAATAAAAAATAATAGCGATTAAGGCAGGAGGGGGAAGGAAACTGCAGGGTTTTTCCCCATTTTAGTCATTTTCATTCAACTCTGACAACCGCCTTCGGTTCCAGGTGTGATTTTTTTTCAGCTGTGGGGAGGAATGAGGCAAAACTTTTGGGGAATTGAGGCAAAAACCGCGTTACGTAAAACCTCGGGAGGCGCTTCGGTGGGACAGAAAAAGGGATGAAACAGGTTTCGGGCCACCGGAGCGTTATTTTTTCAAAGCAGCGAGCGGAAAGGGCTGGAGTTTGAACCTTTATCACGAAATTTCTGGGGGGAAAAAAAAACCCCACCCCCGTCGTTCCATGTTTCTATAAAACCGTATCTGATTTGCCGTCGACTGCAAGCACAAAACAAGAGTTTATAAGCGGTTTAGAGACAGGTTTGGCCGGCACGCTGAGCCCCGCCGCTGCTAAAACAACCGCCTGTAACACCTTCCAGCCCGTTTTACGCTGTTTGTAACACACCTCCGGACACAGCCGCACCCAGAAAGCGAGCGCCGACGGTGAAACCACCGCGCCCGAGCCCCGCTCCTCAAATCAATCCCCGACCCGTCCCGGCGAGACGTCGCAAGCGATTCCCCGGTTGTGCTTTTTCAGTCAGTCGCCACCGACAAACAACGCAAAGCCCGGCTGAACGNCCACCCCTCCCTCCCCGCAACCCCGTGTTTTACAACCCCAGCAACAGCGTCAGGCGCTTCCCCCGTCCGAAACCCGCCCCGGCAGATACCAGAGCGCCAGCGAAAACCAGCCCGCGCCTGACGCCGGGTGAATTGAGCCGGGTGACCTCCCCGGGGGGCTGGCGTTTCAATGACAGCGGGAGCCACGCGCCTGGCGGCGTTGAACGCTGCGTCAGCGGGTGGGTGTCAGCTCTTTGGGAATCTCAAAACGCCGGCGTTTCGAGGCGACGTGGTCCCGCCGAGACACCGCGGAGGGCTGCCGGATCAGCCTGCCCCTTCCCTGAACCACACCTGCCCGCCGCCCCTTCAACTTGTCCGTAAAAATATAATAGCACGCCTTCAACCCTCCTCACGCACCGTCGTTATCGTTAGAAAGCACCGCCAAAACCACGTCTGCGGTCTCATCCTGGCTCCCCTGCTCGCTGTAGTCCCTTTTTCCCCCACCGATTGTCTCGCCTCGGTGCTGAGAAACACCGTTACATCTCCCTGCCTGCGAAGAGAGACCCCGCGTTACAGCCGGAGACGCTACAGCCGGAGACGCTCCCGAGGTGGCGTTCGGTTGACGGCAGCGCGGGGGTGAGGAGATGGAGCGGCGGATGATGGCCCAAACAGGGCGTCAGCATCAGGAACGCGGTCGATCGTAATCCTGTTCCCGGCGGCTCCAGCCAAAGGAAAAATCCTGACGATGCAGAATTCAGCTTCGTTAATCCCGGGCGGATTAAAGCGGGCGGCGTAATGACAGCCGCCCCCACGCCGCTCGCGTGAAATACAGGCGCCGGGAGGACACCGGGGAGGGGAGGCGAGAGAAGACGACGGCGGAGCCGCCGCCGCCGCCGCCACCAGACGCGGAGAGAGGGAGGCGGAGGGAAGCGCTTCTTCACGGAGATCTGGGTTCGGAGGAGCGCCGGCGCTTGCCGAAACCGCCTGCCGGATGCGTGGCCGCAAGCCGCCCTGCGGAAGCGCGAAAAAGCGCTTAAATAATTCAGAAAAAAAGTGGATTTATAGGAAAAAAAAAAAGCACCTCTCGTCACTCAGAAATATTTAACGTTTTCGGATTAGGACAGGGGACGATCCGGTCCCGAGGGGAGCAAAAAGGACAGCGTCCCCTCCCGCTCGGTGCGGCGGCTTTAAGGTTCAATGTTTTCCAGAAATCGCTCTTCTTCACCCCAATTTCTCCCCCCTCCTTCCTCTTCCCCGGTCCGAGGTCCGGCTGAAAAGCCAGCGCCCCGCCAGGCTGGGCCTGAGGCTGCCTGTGAGCGCCGAAGCGAGCTCCGTGGACGGGTGAACGCCCGGGAAGAAGAAAAAAGACCTCAAAAAAGGGGCATGTGCTGCCAGCGCAGCCTGGGAAAGGGTCAGCGGGCCCCGAAAACCCAAGAAACGGGGTTTTTTTTTGATCAGAAAATCCTTAAAATCCCTTTTCCCCGCAATTTTCCAGCGCCGGCGACCGAGCAGACCCGCTCGAGAGACGGGAGCGTTACCAGCGCGCCCGATTCCCTTCCGCAGCGGGTGGAAAACGGGTCGGAAAGGGAGCAAAACCCAAAGGAAAACCCCCTCGATAACTTACTCGCGTGGGTTTTCACCGGCGTCGAGCCGCGTGTCCCCCCCGCCGGTGATTTAAGGTTTTAACCGAAAGCGTTTCGCCTCCCAATGAGCGCTGCGTGTCGAGACGAACCCCGTTAGCGCCGCGGTTCGGCCGAGGGCGGGGTGGCGACCTGCCAGGCTGCTGCTAATTAGCATGTCGCGATAGTACCGTCGTTAAAAACCCGGTGAGACCCAAGAATAATCGAGGTGGCTCGCGGAATGAGGCGGGGCACGGTCAGGAAGGAGAGAAACGGGGCAAAATCCGACGGTTTGGTCGAGTAGAAAAGTGGGAGATGCTTCGAGAGAAGAGCTGAGCGCCTAAACTAAACCCCACGGAGTAAAATTTCTTCCTTTTCCTGCATTTTTGGCGTTTTGGGCTTCGCCACGTGGAAATCTTCTTCCTTTTCCGACCATTTTTGGCGTTTCGGGCTTCACCACACAGAAATTTTGTTCCTTTTCCTCCCATTTTTGGCGTTTCGGGCTTCACCACCTGGAAATCTTCTTCCTTTTCCTCCCGTTTTTGGCATTTCAGGCTTCGCCGCACGGAAATCTTCTTCCTTTTCCTCTCATTTTTGGCGTTTCGGGCTTCGCCACACAGAAATTTTGTTCCTTTTCCTCCCATTTTTGGTGTTTCGGGCTTTACCACGCGGGAAATCTTCTTCCTTTTCCGCCCGTTTTTGGTGTTTCGGGCTTTGCTGCGCGGAAACGTTCTTCCTTTTCTGCCCGTTTTTGGCGTTTCGGGCTTCGCCGCGCGGAAATCTTCTTCCTTTTCCTGCATTTTTGGCGTTTCAGGCTTCACCACGTGGAAATCTTCTTCCTTTTCCTGCATTTTTGGCGTTTCGGGCTTCGCCGTGCGGAAATCTTCTTCCTTTTCCGCCCGTTTTTGGCAATTTGGGCTTCGCCACGCGGAAATTCTGTTTCTTTTTCTCCCATTTTCAGCAATTTAGGCTTGGGGACACGGAAATTTATTGCCTTTCTGCCCCTTTCCAGCAATTTGTGCCTCGCCGTGTGAAAAATCCTTTCATTTTCTGCGCATTTTCAACAATTTAGGCTTTGGGACACAAATATTTTCTTTCTTTTTGGCCCATTTTCAGCAACTTCGGCTTCAGCACGTGAAAACCTGTTTCTTTTTCCTCCTGTTTTCAGCAGTACAGACCCGCTACACAAGAATTTGTTTCCTTTCCGCCCGTTTTCAGCCTTTTATCCTCTGCTACGCAAAACTTTTGTTTCTTTTTTAAGCCCATTTTCAGCAATTTACGCTTCACTACGCGAAAACCCGGCACTTCCTCAGCGCCCCCGGTTACTCCCGGAGCAACGCTTTCCCCATCCCGGCGTCTCCGCAAACTATTTTATCAAAATCCCACAAAAATAACGCTCAGACAACGGAGGCTTAAAGGCGTTTTACCCGCTTGAAGGCGCGGAGCCAACAACCGCCGCGGAAAACGAGGCCAGTTCCTTCCACCTCTCCGCTTTTTCACCCTTTTTGCAGCTTTTTGCGCTGTTTTATCAGTGCCCGGAGAAAATCCTCACCTAAAAAATTGCCACCCGGAAAGAGATTTCGCCCTCGTATCCCGCCGCGGAGGGGGGTATTGGTGCGGGAGACGAAAACGCGCCCCCTTTTCCGGTGGTCCCTGAGCCGGAGCAACGGCGCCAGGGCGCGGAGAAGGGCCCCTTCGGGGTGGGGATGTTGGATTTAGGGGGGGTTTATCAGGAACGGGGGCGTTTCGGAGCGACGCCAAAAGCCGTTCGCGGACGCATGGGCGCTGCCCCAGCGGCCGGCTGTGATCCGTAGGGAAGAATTTAACCCAAATCTTCCTGTTTATCGCAAAAAAAATATTAATAATAATTCAAGTGAGATCGATAAAACCGAAGGAATTCATTTCCCTCTGCAGGATCGCGGCGCCGTCGCTCTCCTACCTCGAGCATCCGGCGCCGAATCCGGATGAGGGACGCGCAGCGGAGCGGCGACGTCTCCGTGCCGAGGGACACCGGTCGCAAGGTGTGCCGGGGGGCACGGCGGTGCCGGCTGTCCCCTCCGAACAGCCGCGGCAAACGCTGTTGGGTGGCGGTTTTTCCCCCCAACCACCACCAAAAGAACCAGGAAAACACCGATATCGCGGAGGGTTTTTCACCGCTAAGGAATATCCGAGGAGGAAAGTTGTGAGGGTGAGGAAATGCCGGCGCACGGTAGGAAAACGCGGCGGTAGCTGAACCCCCTTCCCCGTGCCTCGGTTTCCCTTGGCTGCGGCGCGGGGACAAGGCGAAGCTAACAGGGGGAGCGGGGGGGG
>VZTV01006611.1:19168-67107 GCA_013400875.1 Anhinga rufa | reverse complement strand
CCCCAAGTATTTATTTGCTTTTCTCCCTTTTAAGCCAAATTCTTGTCATTTACTGCTTCCTGGACCCAATGATTTCTGATTGACTTAAAAAAATAATAATTAAAAAAATGCCCTGTGTAGATTAAGCTGCTGAAATGCCTTCGAGGCGTTGTTTATAGGTCGATGTTCTTTCTTTGCTGAGAGAAAGTGAGTACTTTAATGCCTTCCATATTTCACAAATCTCTCCGGCTTGGATGCAAAGTACTGTGGCATTTGAAGATGCTTTTTGCTGCTTTTAGGGAGAGACTGACGGAAATGTTGGCAGACGCGGCTGCCGTTCTGCCTCTTAAAGGTGAGTTTAATGTGTCTGAAAGGTTCAAGACCAACACTGTTGGAAGCTGAAGACCTTAGAGCTGCAGAATGTGCTGGGGGTGGGTTGTGCTCTGGAGGCAATGTTTTCTGGGGGGTTTGGGGGGGTGAGAAAGAACAAGTTTTGCAGCCTGGGCAGGCTCCAAGGAGACCAGCTATTTCTGAAGCCTTGCACACATGTTCTGGTTCCACCTTACCTTACAAAGCTCTGCTGTTGCATGCAGGTCACTGGTGCTCCAGCTGTAACCTTCTACCATCTCCATGGGCAAGTAGGAAACACGTGCTGAGATGGAGCTGCCAATAACAGCTTGTCAGTCCTCAGATTTTGCCCTCTGAATGGAGACTTCTCGATCACCTCATCCTTGTATCCCTACAAGTCGTCTCTGTTGCTGAAGGCTGTGGCGTAATTCATGTTCCTGGCCGCTTCTGTTTAATTTCCAAGTGAACGGTGGTTGAAGGTGAATTGCTAACCTTCTGTGCAGAGCCTCAGAAGTGAAACCCTGTGGTTTATCAACTTATAAGACCACCACTCCTACTATTTATTTAGCCGTGCTTCTACAGCCAACTGAAACGCTTTTGGAGCAGAGGGCTTCCTAGCTGGTGTCCGTTTGTCCTTTCTCCTCCAGCATCCCCCTTTGCGAGAGGCACCCACGTGAGGCCAGCCATCGAGGGACCCATCGGATGCTTTGTGGTGATACCGCACAGACCTGGCGGGTTGCTCGTACACCGTTTGGCTTTTTTCTAACCCCGTGGAATAGCTGGGCTTTGGTCATGGTCTTACATTGGGAAACGAATGAGATACTGGTGATATGGACCTCCTAATAGCTTCTTTCCTTGTTTTTCCATTTATTGGATGTTACATTGGTATAATGTAGTGCCTATAGGTTGTTCTTACAGATGACGAGGTGAATCCAGTGTTTACTTCCTTTTTGCATCTGTCTGGTTCTCTTTTTAATGATTTAGGTTGGCTGTGAGGTGAGATTTGGGTATGACAAAGCCTGGTACGTGGCAGATGAGTTGCAGGTGTTTAACGGCCCAGATTTGGTGTGAAGTGGAAGAGGTGCTTATGCCACGTGAGCTCTAGAATAGTTTAATGTCTGATTTTTAACATTGACAGTTGACATTTTTGCTTCCTGTCTGACCTGATGGTTCTTGATATGCTGGGGGAGAGAAGAAGAGTTGGAAGAGAAGCGGCAGGTGATAAAATTTATGGTTTTAACCATAACTTAGATACAGGCACACTGTTTTTGCTGTTCCAAGTTTCTTTGCTTTAAGAAACGAGAAGAAGGAGTCTTTATACGCTGAGTATGTCTTCAGTGTATGTAGGTTGGGCTCCCCTTTACGAGGGAGCACGTGCTTTGCTTCTGGTGGGCACTGGTTTCTCTCCAGGCCTTCCTGTGTCATCAGAGGGAAGCAGAAGATGATTCCATGGAGAGAAACAAGTGCAACTTCAGTCAAGTTCTTTAATGGCCAGCGAATAAGCAGTGATTTCTTCAGTCGTTTTGAATTCCGCTATCCTCAGAAAGGATGGATAGCCTGGTGAAGTGTTGTCTCCCACACTCTGCTGCTCTCATGCTGTCTTACCACGGACAAGTAGTTGACATGCAGAAAGGCAGAAGGATGTTGTGGTCTGATGTGCAGATGAAGAGCTGATGCGATTTCCATGTTCGTAGCATCTCTGAAGCTAGCACTGGCGCCCAGGTGATGGAGGCTATGTAAGGATTTAACTGAGAGTCTGTTGACTGGGCTTATCAGTCAGAATTAGTTGTTGCGTAGCTCCAAAATAACGAAGGCGGTCTGTAAATTAAAATAATATCTGTCACTTACGGTATGGGTGTGCGAGTACATATTAACTCTTGTGGAAAACCTTCTTTAATGCAGTTACCACACAAGAGTTGACGTAAGGATTCTTGCGTGGGTTCAGGTTCTTTCTCCACAGTGTTTCTTTGCAAGGCATGGATGTGTTATATGCAATACATGTGTTGCCACTAAAAGTATAGAAATGATCCAAATGAGAAATATTCAATTTTATAGCAGTCTTTAGACTTGAGCCTAAATGCTGTAATTTTTTCCAGTTTCAGGGAACCTCCATTCCAGTACAAAAAAAAAAAAAAGTAAATAAAGATTTTATTTTTAACCGGTGGCCACTTTATCGTATAAAAGAATGAAAACCTGGGGAAAGGCGATGTGTAGGGGTATGTCTGGGACTGCGGCTGAATTGTACGAAATGTTGAAATAGCAGCTTTGGGAGAGGAGTTTGTGATGATCGTTCTTTTGGAGTTTGAGATTTCTGGATAGTTTTGTGTAAATTTGACAGTTGTATGTACAGGTTGAGCCTTGTAACATCCATTATCTGGGCAGCAGGTGGGGGAGTAGGGACGGGAGAAGTGAGGAGTTCCACAGGTAATTTCCAGTCTTGGCATCGGACTGGATCCTAAAGAAAATCCCTTTGAAATGAAGAAATCCCTTTTTAACTAATTTGCCTTGAGCAGAAGCGTTAAGGGCGCTTTGGGACAGCGTGGGTCAGGGCTGCCCTACCCGCCGAGGGGTCATCTCGGATTATTAGCGCTCCTAGTTAAAGGCTTGGGATTTTCATCGGTCCTAATAACCCAGGAACGCTTCCCCCCCTTTTTTTTTTTTGCATTCGAGAAATCACCAGCCTGAAATCCTCTCATTAAGAAATTCCACCTGAACAAACATACAGAAATACAGGAGTTACCAAAGCTAGAGCAGAGGGAGCCCATCTGAGCTCGTGGTCTTGGCATCGATGACGGGGCCTGGGGTTGTTCTCACGGGAGGTGCTTTGACCTTATTCTTGTGCTGAAAAAGAGCGATTTGACAGATGAGTTTTGCCCCCAAAAAAGGTGTCTTCAGCAAAGCAAGTACACAACGTTCCTGCCGCGGATGAGGATGTGCTGCTCTAGGACTTCAGAGCCCGTGTAGGGTATTAATGAGGATCCAGTGAGAGCGCTGTGGTAAAAGCACGTGGGGTGGGTTTTTCTTTGGAGCGATAATTACTTCTGCTAATCATACCCAATTCTTCAGCCTTTCGGAGTCGGTTTTGTGCAGGTAGCCAGATGCTGATTGCTGTTGACTTCTGATCCCGTAAAACCTTGATCAAACAGCTGGAAACAATTGAAAGAAAGTCCATGTTCTTTTGTTTTATGAGACAAAGCCTATTGTGTGCTAGGGCAGTGCGTGAAAGATGGTTTCTGCTGTACTGTACCGAGGGACAAAGGGCTGAGCACTTCATTTGAAAAATTACTTTCCCAGACAAAAGAACAAACCATTGAAACAAATGTGATGTGCAAGTTGAAATTGGTCTCTGGTATGCAGGGTACGATGTTTCGCTGACGCCTGCATCCAACGGGGAGTGCTTGAATAGGTACGGAAAGTGCATTTCTCTACAGAAAGTACTTTGTAGTGTTGGAGCCGTCCTTTTAGTGCCTCCTCGAAAGGTAAGCTCTGGGTTCACGGATGCCGGAGTATCCTTTCTGAAGGATCCGAGTGAATTGTAATATGCTAAAAATTAGCAGCATGTTTCTCTCTCCTCTGAGTCAGGGAGCAGAGCAAATGCCAATCAGAGAAGCTTTCCATTTTTGGAACTCCTTAAAAAAAAGAATAGAAATAACAATTAAAAAAAAAAAAGGCATGCCTGCATCTCTGCCCGTTACTTGTTCTTCACCCGCTTGCACAAAGCCGCTTTGCTTGCAGGAGCATCGTGCTCGTCCCCTTTTGCCCCACACGTGTCTGTGGGATTCACCTTTTCTTGCATGCTAAATATTTTGCGGCTCCTTTGCATCCCTCCCCCAGCTCTTGTTTTCACCAGGATTCCTTTCTAAATTGATCCTGTAGTTGTCGGTGTCCTTCCCTTGTCCTGTAGATCACTCAGACCTATATGTGAGCACGGAGAGAGGATCACAGAGATGTCTGGCCATCTTCTGGGTCGCTTGGGAGCCACTTTCCACCTGGAAGCCGGGTAGCTCCGTTCCCAGGATGCCATTTCTCAGTGGTGAGACGTATTTTGGCTGCGGCGTAGCACCGTGTGGTCACAACTGCACATCTTCTGGAGCGGGCAGATGAATACGGGTGTCTGGAGCCGTCCGTGTAACCTTCTTCTGAGTTTGCCTGTAGCTCTGAGGTGCCGATTTTTGGGCATGTAGCCTCTGAGGTTTCGTGTGGCGTCACGTTTGATGACCTCCCCTAAGAAAGACCTTTTGATCCTGGCTCAGCTCTGGGAATCCCATATTTCACAGGCTCGATGGTTGTCACAACCATATGATTCTTTGATTCTAAGTGCATTTGAGGCTTAGACTGTGAAAAATACCGTTTTGCCAGAAATTTTCATTTGGAGTGAGATTTAACTGTAGGAGAAAGGGCTGTAATGAAATTGTGCTGTTGGGACTTTGCTGTGGAAGGGGTTGCATAAAAGCGGAGCATGAGGCTGCCACTGTGTATTATTAATTTGGTGTGTGCACGCTCTTGGTTTTGAAGGGCAGAGTTACACTTCCAGCATTTTTGCTCTCTTGCTCCGACTTTACTAGTCCCAGCGTTTGACAGGCTGATCTGAGGCTTTAGCTGTTGGAAACCACTTCAATGGGTCCTGTGAGCTATAAAGATTATCTAAGTAGGGGCCCAAGGAACTCTCAAACTTGAGCAATCAATCCCTTATGTACCGTTTCACTGGAGATCGAGGACTAAAGGCTTCCCTTGAGTCACTTCTCAGACCGAACCAAACTATTTATTTTTTTTTTAAAAAAACATTTTTTAAACTATTGTTCCTTTTAAGTTAAGGACATACCGAAGGGGGCTGGGAATGGAAAGCCTTGAGACCTGAAGTTGAAGGCAAACGTGGGCTTTGTGTAGGAGGCGTAATATATCTGATGAGCTTGCCTGCCTTGCTGGTAGCTCTAGGTTTTACACCCATCTGATGGTCTTTTTTTATAGCGGTTTCTCTTCCCCTCCTTATGTTTCTGAGACGCCAGCTCACTTCTCCGTTGTTTTCCCAGACTTGTCAAGGAGCTTTCCTCTAACCTTGGCTCCCGTCATTTTGCATATTGCAAAACGAGGGAGCAGCCACGGCAGATGGGGCCAGAGGTCTCTTAATTGCAGCTTCCACCGGTCATAAGCTTCCCATTAAGATAAGCTGCAGGAACTGTTGGTATTTATATTACAATAATGCATCTTATCGGCCAACTTGTTTGGAGCTGTTAACTGCAGAGACAGCACGGAGTGCCGAGGGGAGGGGAGGTCTTGCTTGCTGTTAAACACTTGCGGCGTACGTGAGCAAGGGAAGCGTGGAAGTGAGGAAAGCACGAGAGCCAGGAGTGCATCTGCCGGGGCAAGTGGTCTTCTGCGGGGTGCAGGATAGGAACGTGGCAATAGAAGGGCTTTTGTGCCTCTGGAGTCACTTGCGTGGCTGTTGCTTGTGATTCGGCCACATTTAGATTCTTGGAAGGCTTAATTACAGGGGATTAATGGTGATGGGTACCCAAGGGGAGCCTTTGGAAGTGCTGTAGCTCACGCAAAAGGCTGCAGGATAAGTTTGGGTTATTAGATGCTGGAGAACCTGTGGGCCGGGATCTCTGCAATTACGCTGCTGCGGCCGCTGGGGCTTGTCCTGCGTAGACACCAAAATCCGTAAGCCGCGAGACTAAAATCCTTCAGGAACAGTCTCACCGGCTCTGATAGTCACCAAATTCCTCGTTTATTTTGTTTTCATCCCTATTAATTTAATTAGAGTCCGGCACTTGATTTCTGAAGTAGGCGGTTTAATGTCCCTTCCAGGTTGCCCTCGCTTTGGCACATCTCGTGTCTCCTCTGGGATCTCCGTGGCTGTAACTCATCCCTTCCCGTTTTTTTGAAAAGAGCGGAGGCCCACCGCTTTCCCATTTAGATGGTGAAGATGAAGAAAAGCTTTATAAGATAGTTTTTATACAATAAGGCTCAAATTGGGGTTACTAATTGGTGAGGGGCAGCATTTTGTAGTGGCTAGGTAAATCTGTTCCAGGACCGTGAGCAGACGTGTCCTTACATTTCTTATATTTGGGGAGTTCTGATCCATGGAAAAACAAACTAATGAAAGTTTTTTTTTTTTTAAATTCTTTTTTTTCTCTCCCTCCATAAATTAGAAACATTCACTTTTGAAAAAAAATTATTTTTTTTTTTGCAAAGTTAAAGGCAAAATGATGGCATTTATTATCTTGAATTTCCATGACTAGTTAATTTTGACTGTGTGTGGGTGGCTAAATAATCCTTCTGTTTCTGAAATCTTCCCGAGGAATTCTTTGTTACTGCAGCGAGACAGACGCCCACTGTGGAAAGTTGAAATGGTCAACCTAAATCCTCCCCTGCTGTCGGGCGCCGGGTCGGCTGCAGGGATGGCAGATAATAAGCATTTACTTAAGGGATTTTTCGTTTCCAGTGTGTCAATCCTGATCGGGATTACTCATCTGCTCACACTTCCAACTTTCCTGCGGAGGAAGGGAGAGATGCGTGCTGGGGACGCAGCTTCTGTAGCGTTGAGGCTTCTGCTTTACGCAGAAATCTTTGCGACTGTAGAGGGCATCTTCCCTGCCGGTGTTGGGGGAGCACCCACCTGTAGGAATCTGCGGAGACACCTCTTGCCAAGCCAGGCAAAGCTATTCTGAATCGCTTTCGGCTGTCTGCAACCAAAATTACTTGCGTTTTCCAGATTCACCTCTCGGTAATTTGTTTTAGCCTTTTATTCCAAAGCCTTTTAGAGCCCTAAGGAAGCGTCAGGGATGGCTTTGCTCCTTGCCGATCTGGTCCTCTCTGGAGCAGACCAGGTAGCAGGACAAGCCCGCAGCCGCAGCGTGGTCAGGAGGCACGGTCGTGGTGCTTTCCCCCCCCAGAGCAAAGGTTTGGAGAGAGGCAGGAGGTGAAGAAGTGTGAACTTCACCCCTGGATATCGGACAGCAACCATAAAGCCATGATGGTTGAAAGCAGGCTGGAGGATGGCATCCACCGGCCACCCAGGCAGCGTCCTGATAGCGCGGTGTGGATGGGGGCTTGAAGCACGCTGCAGCCCAGTTTGGAGGCAGCTTTGAGCCATTTGATTTTTCTTTTTTTATCCTTAAGGGAGGGGGTGGGGGTGGAAATGACATCCTCTATTCAGGATTTCGTTCTGGCTAAGACAAGAGCGCCCGGGAAGGCTAGCTCTTCTGCCTTCTGCGCGGCCCTTTTGAAAGCTGAGGCTTTTAGGAGTTTAACATTATGAATACCTTGGGCTCAGTGGCATATGCAGAACAAATGTGAATCAAACACAAAAATAATTCCTTCAAGAATTTTATTTATTGATGTGGTAGCGCAATACTACACTGTTTACAATAGAGAGTTAAGTGGGATTTTGGGTTTGCTGGGAAGTTGACAGCTTGCGGTCCCGAGCAAAATTTCTGCCTTTTGTGGGATGAAAGAATAAAAGCTATGTTCTTGAAATGGTTATTTATAAATGATTTGAAAGTTTGTTCCCTTTCCAGGCTGGGGAGAGCCTGCCAGGATTGCGGTTACTGCAATGGTGAAATTTTGGATGTGAAAAAAATCACAGAAGTCTGTTTGCATTAGAATAACAAGATAAAGAACCTCGCGGAGGCTTGCAGGGGACTCAAATGAAATGCAGTTGTGAACAGATTTCTCTCACTCCCTTTCTCACGGGTAAGACGTTGGGGATCTCGAACCGAGTCTCTGAGCAGAGGAATCGCTGGAAGAACAGAGATAGATGATTGGAGATGCGGAGCTCGGCCGCGACTTTGGGAAGGGGAACCAGAGCAGGGCGAACCTGTGGAAAGGGCCAGCCTCTGTTCTTTTTTGCTGCCATCAGGTTTTTCGCAGGCACTGCAGTCTCCGTTCTGTGCCAGCCTGTGCGGTTTTTCTCTCCCGTCCCCTCCTCAGTCACCCTCAGTGTTTGCTTGCTGGCTTCCAGCCTGCTTGGCCGCGCTTGGGAGGTGGTACGTGCGAGTGCGCAGCACCGGCACTCAGGGGCCAGGGCTGAAATCTGTGCCCAAAAGGAGATAATAAACAAAAACCAGTTTGGGGTTTGGGGTGGTTTTTTTTCATTCTGTGTCGGAGGCTTTTGGCACAGTGCAAATTTGGTGGAGAAACAGAGCTGCTGGGCAGTGGTTGCTGCCTTCTCCATAAGACCAGGCACAGTGAATGACTTTCACCGTAGGAAATCAGACGCTGCTGCTGTCGCATCCAGAACAGGTCCCCGGTGCCCGATGTGTCCCCTTCCCCGCTCAGCCGCGATAGAGCCCTGATCCTGCTCTGGGGTCGGTGAAGTCAACCCCGCGTTCTGCTCGTGATGCAATGCAAATGGATAACGGTCTGGGGTATCTAGAGGGTACTGGCAGATGAATGGGGGGTGACCCGGGATAATATAGACGTGTTTGGTGGAGGCCAAATACCTTCCCATGGAGTAAACGCTGCGGAAAGGGATCGAGCGGGTTGTGGAGCAGTTTATTGGCAATAAGCGGTTTTACAGAGGCAGCGTTTTGATTTTGTCCAGCTATTGGAGGAGTAGGTGGCCTCCTCCAGATGTTCATGCTCCAAGAGGCAAATCTAAAGGTGAATTCCTTTTTGTGTTTAGTACATACCATGTGCTAATTCTTCCAGGTGCTGTGGTTTGCGTTTGTAACGCTGACGGCAGAGGGCTGGATCCCGCAGAATGGGAATGCACTTGCTGTGCGGCAGAGATCCTTGCCCGAGATAGCACCGAGAGCAGCGAGATCCCGTATCCCTGGGCAGAGTTTTGACCAGTTTTCAGAGTTTGTGGAAAGAGGTCATCCAAGTGTTTGGACTTGGCAGAGAAGTCATGGTGTTGGATCACTACCCTTGGTGCTTTTTTCTTCTAAAGTGTCGATAATTATGCCCTCTTAGAGGGTGGCATGATTATTTTTTTCCTAGGTGGCTCTGGAAAGGCTCAGATGGATTTCAACAACAATTTTTCGAAGTACATAGAGGCTTTCGCAGCTGTTATTTTAAAAATGAAAGCTTAGCTGCTCCTCAATCCTCTGATGCGCATCAGCCGTCAATGGCACATGGCCCCAGGAGATGACCTGCGTGTGGGTGCAGTCCTCCACCGACAGCCGGTGCCAGCGGGTTGGTACGTGGGGCTGGAGCCCCGTCGGCGAGGTGGGACATGTCTCCATCCCCTGATGTTGCAGTGTGGATGGTGTCACCCTTCCTGGAAGGTTTCTCCTCCCTCTGCTCACGTCTGTGTTCAGAGTGGACCGAGCTGGGTTTGTTTCTGGGGCTGATCAGGGTTTAGGAGGACACTAACTGGAAAAGCAAGCTGCCGGCTCCAGCCCAGCTGGGCTGTTCATTTGCTGTTGCTTTGCTTTAGAAGGTGTGGGTTTTTTTCCCAGTTCTATTTTGTTGCAAGCCTTGAGACTTGTGTAAAATACACTGAAATGGGGAAAACCCCACGTGAAGAGAGGAGGAAAGGGTTTAGGTTTGGGTCCTGTGTGTGTCACTGCCCTCTCCTGGGGAGTGCTTTGCTGCTCAGCAGCATGCCGGACTCGCTCGGATCTTGCACAGATTGCTACGGAATATTGGGATATTTGCCCAGAAGCCTGTTATTGTGGTGTTTCCTACCTCTGAACTGCCTTGATCTCAGCAGGAAGCGTGACCTGTGCCAAGAGGGCTTCATGGTGGCAGGTGGAGATGGCTGGCGTCTCCTCCCCTGCCCTACTTTTCCCAGCTATGGGACTGCCCGGTCCAGCACGGTGTCCCCCAGCCTGCTCCCCCCCGGTTTGCTGCCTGCGCGTCTGCAGCTTTGCCAGGATTAGGAAGCTCCTCTCCTCTCCTCCTTCCTCTCGGTGAGTGGTGAGCGGCTGCGCTGGTGGCGGTGCCGGCAGCACACACCGGGGCTGGCAGCACCATACGCATGAGCCGGGCGCTGCAGGCAGGATTACAGGGCTCGGTGCCTGCTTGGGCTTCGATGTGACCGCATCCAACAACCGTGTGTGTATTTGGATGCTCACACCGCTGCCTTACCCGAGCATCCCCGTGGCTTGTCTGAACCGACACCGCTTGTCGCTAGAGTCCCCTCTTGCTCGGAGCAGGAGGAGCCCCTCGCGTCCTCGCTGCCATGTGCGTCTCCGAGGGGCATGATGAACGAGCAGCGAGGCGGGCAGCATGACTTCTAAGTGGCATGGGTTTGTTTTAAGTTGTGCAAGAATGCAGTGGTGTCAGATGCCAACTATTTGTTTACTTCTTTTAAGATCTAACATAATGAGGTTGTTTACAAGGCTTCAGATAGACCAGAAGGAACCCATTTGATTATTTGGATAACATAATCTCTCAAACCATTGCTTATATAACAGAATGACCTGGGTAGCTTTTGCACACTGTTTTTTTTTTTTTCTTCTTATTAAAAAACCCTGAGCCTTAGTCTTCCAGTCCCAAAGAATAATTGTATTGTCTCATCATTTGTTGTTGATTTTCTGTTAAATTCTTGTGGATCGTTTTAAGTGTATAATTTGTGGCAGTGCTCTGTGTTGTGGTGGACCAAGTAAGGCATTAATAACAGCACATATGTGGTCACTGAGGAGGTGAACAACCTGCAAAATGGGTCGGCAGTCTGGGCAAGGCTTGGACAAAAGAGCTTTGTGCAGGTTCAAGGGCAAGAGCAGCTGTGAGCAGAGGTCGTTGGGTTTTCTTTTAAATGCTGAAGTGCATAACTGAATTAAAAAAACCTGTTCTCCGTAATTTTGTCTGTTGTTACATTGTTGGATAATATGAGTATCAAAATAACCCTAGCTACTGTTTGTACAGGAATATATATCGCATTCCTTATTTAAGAAATAAGGGCACCAGGGATGTGCTGCTTGCAGTAACTGCTTCTTTAGCTCCCACAGCTTCTCATCTCTACCTGACTGTGGCTCCAACAAGCTGCAAAAATCCTTATAAAAATTAGGTGTAGGACAATTCTTGTGACTACTGGAAGGGTTTTGAGCCCTGATGTTCTCCCGTCTCCTAAATCATGTGTGCAGCTGGGTTCCTCAGTCATCCACACCTATTTGAAATCCTTTAAAGTCCTTACTTCCATCAAGTAGAACTGAGTCTATCTGAAGTGTTTCATCTGTTACATTTTTATTATTATAATTTTTTTAAATTAATTCCATTTGTAAAGAATCTGAAGCCTCTCAGGTTAATGGAGAACTGCGAGTTTTGGGAATGGAAGAGTTATTTTAACTCCTACCATGTTAACATCTGTGCCCATCCTGCACTAGGAATGGACTTTGTAGGATGCCTTGGTCATCTCAATTCTTGATGTATCCAGGGCCAAACATTGCCAGTATTATTAGATCCATGGGACAAGATGATACCCACCCTTTGGTGTCTTTTAGGGTCTTGCCCTACGCTTCTCACTGGCCTTCTGGAGCCAAGCGATGCTGTTCGCACGGCCTCTCCTACACCTGCTGGCGGAGGGAGGCTTGGGCGCACGGGGGCAATGCCTCCTCTCCTTCTCCTGGCCAGGGGTTGCCACTGCCCTCCTTGGGAGTGTCAGAACAGAGCTGTGGTGCGTGTGTCTTCGTTGGGGATCTCCCCGCTGACCCTAGCTCGTACAGGGCGATTGGAGTAGGCCATCTCTAGACCTCAACGATCCTATGATCTGTGGCTCGTAGGAGAGCGTTAGGGGCAGTTTGTCCCTCTGCCCTTGGGCAATGGGTGCGGTTAGACCGGGTGGTACGTGGTGGACGGGGGTGGACGGCACAGGACGTTGTACGGGGGACCCAAGGGTGTTGTGGCAGTGTTGGCAGCTGCTTGGTGTATCGCATTCATGTAGACTTGGGATCCTACCACAATATCCTTGCATAGTGAGGTGCTGCTTTCTGAAGAGAGTGTGTCAAGAGTCCACTTCCAAACCCTGCTGACCCCGAGTCCAGAAGGTTAGGAGTCTTGAGGTGATCGATGCTTTGAAATACGGGTGTTGTGCGACACTGAAACACTCTTGCCCATTGGTGACTTGCACTCTGTTTACCCCCATCCCATGGCTTTTAAAAATCTCATCATCCCACTAAATTGTCTGACCCTTTACTTCTCCCTTGTTCTGTTCTTCTTTCTGCCCTCATTGGAGGAAGCTGGAAAGCCAATCTTTTGACTTCGTATCATGTTATTTCACCGATTATTGTTTATTTCTCTTATTTATTGTTTGTTTGCTAGTGTTTACCTATTGCAGCTGCCTCAGAAACCTTCTCTAAGGCTGTAAATGCCTAATTGGCGGCAGGGTTGAGCTGCTACAAACCATTGTTCTGGGGAGGCTGGCCGGTGTCCTGACGGCAGTGCAAAACTCGACGTGAGAAGAGTTGAAATTACGGAGAGAGACTTCCCTGGTATTTGTGAAACGAGAGCGCTGGTTTTTTGATTTTGCTTAGGTGATGGGAGACTTGAGATGAGTGTTCACCACTGGCTCCTGTACCGAACTTGTAAGATTATAAACCAGAAAATATAGAGAGAGCATGGGAAAAAACCGTCATCTTGTTAATGGCAGCGTGTGCCGATTTGGCAGGGGTGAGGGGTGGGTGGTGGGGTGAGTGAAGGTGCCTGTTTGAAGAGCACCTTTGAAGATACTTCCAGCAGGAACCAGCTGCTGACCTGAAGGAGCAGGACGGCCCTTCTCCTGGGGAGTTTGATTTCATTGCAGACGAAGCAACACATGGTGGGAAATGATGAGATGGAGAGGGAGGCGGCAGTAACGTTGAACTGGAGTAGCTACGCGGACACTGCTCAGCTGCTCCAGATTCTTTTTTAGGAGCTGATGTCTGTTTCTGCTTTTAATAATCGCTTCTATTGCATAACTTTAAATGTTTTCCTGTTTTGATGTCTATTAAAATTATAAATTGCAGAAAGCGACCTGGTGCAGCAGCTTGCGCAGAGAGCACCAACCCACTTCCAATGTTCAGTTATGTAACTATACATATTTATAAGTAAAATCGTCCAGTTGTTCTGGGCTTCTGTGTTCCCAGCAGGATTTGCCAAGGAGAAGCGAGGAGAGGTGGTAGACGGGGGAATGAGGAGTTTGTACTTAGGAAGGGAAAGGTCAAGAAAAGACTGTAGAAAGGAGGCCAGAACAGAAGAAACCACGGCGGAGCAAAGTAAAATAAGAGAGCAGGAAGGCTGCCGTATGGTTTTTAGGAAGCTGTTGCCAAACCAGCCCCAGTGTCTGTATCTCTCTTGGCTACCAACAACAGTATCTGTGTTATAAATGAAAAACATCGACGCTGTCATTATATTTGTCTTGCAAAAGTGGTCCAAGAAAGGTTTGTTGCTGTACCTCGTGTCTTGCACCCTACTGTTTCTGATGACTTCTAGTAGCTCAGACGCTTTACTTCTGGCTTGGAAAGCGACTTTATCTCCTGCTTCCCTGGGAATTTTAACCATCTTATTCCTCTCTTTTCCCTGCCTTTGCCCCACTTTATTCTTGCATCTTATACCTTTAAAAATTCTTACTGCAGTCTTGCAGCAAGAGTTGGATTTCTTGGCATCTAAATCATAACTTATAGCCTTCTTGGAGCAGGACCAGGCAGCTGTTAATATTTGCTGCAGACATGTCTCTAGTACTTGCTGCAGAAATATCCGTAGCGTTTTCTGTTACTGCCTGTCATGATCCAGACTTTGCACTGGAGCAGATGCGGGATGCTCGCACGGTTTTCCTGCTGGCTCCGCAGTGGGGTCGAACCCTTCGGCAGAGGAAAGTGGTTTCCTAACACCTTCAGCTACATCTACAGGACCGCAGTTTCTGAGCACGTTTGTAGAGGATCGCCCCAGCTCGGGAGCTGCAGAAGTGGTGCAGAACCCCTTTAGAGTTCCAACCATGGGCTTGAAAGTGGGCTTGTATGAGCAGAGCACCAGTGAAGGTGGTGAGACCACGAAGACCATCTTGGAGGATGAGAACTAGCAACCTGACTTGGTGCTTCAGGAGGAATATCCTTCTGCTCTTTGGATCCCAACCTGCAATATCCACGGCCTTGTAATCTTGCTGAGGGAGATTTGTGGCTCGAGCGTTTATTGGGAACCTGGTGTGTGGGTGATGACAGCTGCGGGGGATTATATTGGAGGGACTTCAGAATTTTAAAACAGCTTTGACAAAAATGTGTGGCCAGAGGAAAGGCCCTCACGTCCTCCTGCAGCCTCGTTGCTCAGCATTTATCCTTTTTAGTATTCCAAAAGGATAAAAAAAGAAGCTGTTCATTTAATTTCCTTCCTTTGAAGAGCCAAAAACAACAGTGTAAAACCAGACACATGTCAGGAAAGAAGTCTTTTTCAACCCCTCGCCCCCCTCTAGGAAAGACGTGATTGTTGACATTTTCCATTGGGTTTCTGCTGTTAACCTAGCTAATCCTAAACAAGAGCAAAATTAGCAAATTAACCTCAGGACATGTTATACACATGTGCCTTACCATTGGGGAAATAGAAGGCATTCTCTGCAGAAGTGCTATTTTTAAGAGCAGCATGCGGAGTGACACAGCTGGGGAAAAGTTGCTCTTTGCTGGCTGCGGCGGGCAAGCTGGCAGTGATAAGCTGTCAGGAGGCACAGGGAAAGTTTGCCTTCAAGTGGTCCCGAGTGCTTTTCATGATCGCTTTTGCTTTTCCTATCCTCACGTGACCCTGTGTTGACCCTCCTTTGCGATCCCTCAACTTCTCCGTGGAAATTAGAGCCCTTGTGAGTGTCCTGCACATCGTTGACAGCTTCATGGAGCCGTGCGAGCGGGGCGGTGGAGGACAGGATGGATGAGCAGAGCACGGAAGTGCAACCATGGGGGGGTTGCTGGCTTGCTTTGGGCATTGCTGCTGGGAAGAAGTGGTGTTACCCTTCCCCTTGTGTTGGGCCGTTGGGGGTAAACCAAGTGAATTTGGCTGAAAAGTAGACTCGGAGAGGAGGAAGGTGTTTATAAATTAGGTGTTGTCTTTGGTCATGTTCATCACATGAACTTGCCCAGCTTTGGTGGCAGCGGAGGGTTCCCCAGTGCTCTAGTTTGGTTCTGGTTCTTCTGATTTTAGGTTGACTTTCAAGCCTGAGCAACCACCTGGGGTTTGTGGTCAAGTCTGGGAACGTCCTTCCAGAAACCTGCTCCTCCTTAGGAACATTTCTGCCCTTGGATTGTCTTCTCTTGGCGCTACCAGGTGATTTTTGGTTTTAAAACCAAGCCTGTCTTTGGAAATATTAAGACTTTTTGGAACAAACGAATGCTGGCGGGCAATGTGGCAGGAGGTTTGGAGGAAGGGAAGAGGTCTGTAGTGAAGTGCTGTGTACATCTGGGGACATTATATAGGTGCTTGGTCTCGATAGATGAGTCGCCTGCTTTTTCCTCTCTGATTTTGGAGATAAAAGTTCTAGGAGGGGCAGCAAAAAACGAGCGTATGACTATAGAAATGCAAAGAGAAGTAACTGAGCAGGAATAACTTCAGTAATTACCGATCTTACCAAATGATGATAAGGGTCTATTTTAACGCAGATCATTGTCTGAGATGACTTGGAGAAAAGGAAACCTTGGAAGAGTCTTCTCCTCTCGCCTGGGTGTAACTGCGAGTCTAGGGCTGTGTCGGCAACACCCGCTTCTACCGTGCTTAAGCCAAATTCTGTGCTTAGTCTCCCAGTGAAACTAATTATATTTAGTCTTGCAAATTTGAAGGCAAGAGTTGAGTCTATGCCTAAGTTACGATTTCACTGTCACCAGGAGGCTTTTATAGGAGTCTAACATATCCAACGTTTCTTGCAGTGAGTGATGGTGCGGACCTTAAGCTGTGGTAAGTAGCGTGGTGCAGATGGGCTTTGAGAAGGCTGCTTTCGTCCAGCGCTCTAATGATTTTATTTAAAGCTTTCTAGTTTGCTGATGCCTCGTTAGATGTTAGACCTGCGAACTGCTGCATCCATACCCTTGGGACTTCAGAAACGACACCGCTGGCTTGCAAAAGCTGGAGAGCCCTCGTATGAGAGAATAGGTTAAAAAAAACCAACTAAAAATCAATCTTGGGTCAATTCAACCTTTGCAGAATTCACTTTTACAGACTAAATATCTGTAAATCCCCTCTGATTTCTGAAAAGGAGTTGCCATTGTCCAAAAATCAAATGAATGTCTGAATCGTACAGGATAAACTGGGAATAGTTCAGCTGAACAAATAATGCTTCTCTATAAAATGGAGTGCAATAACATGCAGAGGATTGGAAAAACATGTTAGTGACCAAGAAAAATACTGTTGCATCCATATTAATTTTTCATTTTCAGTTAGAAGAGAAACCGTAAGTCACTATTGAACTGTATTTCTAAAGTTTATATTCTTTTTAATGCCTTGATACAGCAAACCCTGACTATGTAGGCAAGTGCTCAGCATGCTTGAGTCACCTTTAGGGGAAATTAAGCACATGCTCAAAGCTGAGTTCGCTCCTCAGCGCATTGCTGATTCCGAGTTCCAACATCCCAAATTACTGAGGCTTGCTGGAAAATAGCTTGAATTTGGCATTAGATTGAAATTTTGTTTTAGAAAACAGTAAGAGCAGAAGAAATATTTCCACTGTGTTCTTAAAATATGGAAGAATATTGTTTTATAGAGAGCTTTTATTGCATTGTCGGCAGCCTGAGAAAATCCAGAACAGCAAAATCACAAATAAGCAGTACCCATGTAGCTCGCTGGCAGTCGGATTTTTATAATTCTTCATGTCAGTCTGAGCGTAATATATAGGGTGCACACAGTGTGACTTTAAAAACAAGGTCCCTCGCAGCTTTAAATAATTATTTGAAATAATAATAAAAATAAATTAAAACCCGCTTTCTTCCATCTCAGTCCATGCGCTCGTTGGCTGTCCCTGGGCGGGCAGCGGGGATTAGTGGTGCAGGGTGCGTTACGGAGACCGAAGCTCTCGCTCTGCTCTTCTTGCCCAAGATTAAAGCATGCAAGTTTCCCTCGTGGTTTTTTCTCACTTAAAAAAAAATAATATATATATATATATATAATGAAACGACTTCTCTGTGATAGGGACGTGTTTACAGGAACCCTGCGCGGGAGACTTTGGGGCTCTGATTCGGGCTGTCAGAAGGTGCGAAGCATCAGCGGTTGCAACGGGGTTGGGAGCAGTCAAAAACTGAAACGTTACAGAACCGTTGAGAAGCTTTGAGAGGAAGGGAAAGAGGAGACGTTTTGGTATTTGGGGAGGGAAGTCTTTAGCGGATGGGATTGATGGTTTTTATTGTGCCGAGCTCCCTCGGTCTGACAGCAGGAGCCCGCTGGCAGCATGGTGGGCAGAGGCAGATCCTCTGGATGCTGGCACTGGGCAAAGTCTCCTGCTGCCTGAAATTCCCTCTGGGTTTTTCCTGCCTCGCCGGTGGCTGACAGCTCGAGTCTCCGTGCTGCCGAGATGTGTCTGGAGGGAAAGTTCAAACCGTTGATTCCCGTCTGGTTCGGCAGTGGGGGACTGGGAGCAGGGGGCCGGACTGCTGACGGGGCTGGCAGTGAGATCTGGGGTCACTGGTCTCGCTCCTGCCTTTCCGAGGGGCTCGTCGAGGGGTTTCTATCAAGACAGCACACTGGATTGTCCAGGGTGGATGGGGGCCGTCCACCGTCCGGTACACACAGCCTTTAAGCAGTGAGAATCTTATTTTTTGGAGCAGTGTCAGGGCAGCGCCAGCCCTCTGGGATCATCATCCTCTGACCTGGGGTGATGGAGGAAAATCTTCTGCAGGGGAAACAGATGAAATCAGGGCTGCTCCCCATTCCTCCGCATCGAGTGTGGCACACGGGATCAATCCCAGCGCAGCCGGAGCACGCGCACACAGACGCTTCTCGAGGCTGTGTGCCTTGGGAGAAAGCATCTCTCCAGACGGCACTTAAAGGAGCATCTTTATGTATTTATGGTGCCACACACAGACCAGCAAAGAGCCTCTTCCAGGCAGTGCTGAGGGCTTGGTTGTCTGCGGCTGCCTTAGCAAAACTATTGTTGTCTCTTAATCTTTGTTTTATGGAAATGCACAAGCCGAGATACAGAGTTCATCGTACCAAACCCAAATGTCAGGGTTTTGTTCTCTGTTCCCACAGCCTCTGCTGCCTCTGGCTATGAAGTGATGAGCGAGACAGTAGCCTTGCTGTGAAAGAGCAGCAAGGTGTTTAGCAGATTTTTGGCTCTCCGCGTATTTCTAGGCTTCTTGGCTGCCTTGTTTAGTCAAAAGGTTTGTGGGTTTTATTTTGCCTTTTTGGTTTGGTATTTTTATTTCTCCCTTCCCCAGCTGTTAGTCCACTCCAGGCATTTGTCAAAACTCAGTTTTACGTTGCTCCTGCCAGCAAATGTTACCGTGTTCCCCATCGCTCGGGAACTTGGTATTTAGCAGTGACGGACACGTCTCTCTTGCTCTTTACCCAGACAGTGTATAGGCAACTGCGTCCTCTCCTTCCCTTCCATGTGACAGCTGCCAAGTAGCAGTAGACAAGCTTCCCAGCCTGTAAGATGAAGTATCCTCTGAAATCTCAAGCATCTCTGCTTTGCTAACGCGAGGGAGAAGTGCAGCAGGTGAGCTCCTTAACTAAAAAATTCCCCTGACCTAGGAGCTCTCTCCCTAAAACATTTTTCTCCTGGAGTGATGGGAAGCTTGGGCAGATGCCCCTTCATCCTGAAGACTTCAGGAGAGCTTTGCACAACCTCAGTTTATCTGCAAACCTCCCAGTTATAGCCGGGCAATCTAAAAAAGACTGGGGCTCCTTGGGAAGTTAAAGAGATGGCTTGAAGCGCAGCAGGACACGTCTGTTTGCAGTGGGGAGCCTGCGCGGGTGCAAGGCGCTGAGCAGAGGGCTGGAGTTGAACTCTGCTGCGTCTCTCATTTTGCAACTCGTAGCCTGTTGGTTTTTAACGTGGCTGCAAAGAGACCTAGGCAAAATGAAGTCAACGAGCTCTGAGAGCATATTGACTCTTGTGTGCTGGGGAGAGTGCTTTGCTCCTCTGCAGCGTGTGCTTTCGGCACGGTTCTGGAGCTGGAGCTCGCTCTCACGTGAAGCAGCTTCTGGGAATGCAAAGATATGAAAGCTGCCGTCCAACATCTACATCAGATTGCAATAAATTTTTATTCCTCCTCCTATTTCTCACTTCTGAAGTTGGGAACAAAACCAACTTCGTATAAATTATGTTCCTAAAGGAGACTTAACTTCCTACTTCGCTATTTATAGATGGCTCTTTCTTCATGCATATGGATAGCAGCTTTATTTTCTCATCTTTGGTAGCTTCTGTTTGATCTCATGGGTGCTCCTTGTGCATCTTCAAGGAACACGGCTGAATAATTTATCCGTTCAAGACTCTGAACAGAAAGTTTAAAACTCTTTCTGGAGTACCTTAGATTCATGTGTATATAAGGCTTCAGAATTCCAGGGTCTCTGAGGAAGACTAGCGCTACTTGGTTTTGTCATTGACTTCAAACAAAGGATATTAAAAAAAAAACAGAAAGCTGATCATGGAAGGGTAAGAATAATCATGGTAATATTGGAGCCAGTTGGGAATGTTGGCTTTTGACCTTAAAGTATGTTTCTCTGTTCTACAGTTTGAAACCAGTTTAGGTATTCCTGTTATCCTCAGGGTGTTTCACCCTTGTATCCATCGGTACAGCTTGAGGTTTTGTCAGACCATGTTTTTCCAGCTAATCGAACACAACCCAACCAAATCCGGTTTGCTTCTTCACAGCTGTAGCGACGTAGGCCAGGTGACCTTGCCGCCAGACGCCGGCTCAGAAGATCAGCAGGGTCGTTCAGGGCTTAGCTCAGTCCAGAAGAAGATGCCACGGGGAGAACACATAGTATTTGTTGGCTTTGAACAGAAGCATTCGTTTTGGGTAACTCTCGTCCTGCCTGTGACTAACGTAGTGGCATTTTGGTATTTGCGTCCAAGGAGGAGTCAGGCTGTCCAGAGGGAACTCCTCTCCTGCAGTGAATGAAGCTCCGGCCTTTATTTACCTGATATTTGCCCTTTGATGCTTCTGACCCAGGGTACATCAGCTGCGTTCTTGCCGTAGACCGAGCGTATGTGCAGCACGCTTGAGGCGAGTTGAGTTTGAAACTGATGTTGCAGAAGAAATAACCTCTCGTTGGGGCCAGGGGAAGGAGTCGGCCTCGTTGGCCATTTGATCTTTTTGCTGACATCTAGAAGAAGTGTGGAACAACTTGGATCCCTTCCTAAAGTGTAGCTACATGTCCAGCCCAAGGGCCGAGCCTGCACTACCCCATTAGCGTGTTTGAGAAGGTTTGTGAAATGGTTTCCCTACCCAACAACTGTTATTATCACCTCTCAGGCATTAAAACTTCCTCATGCTTCTCGGTTTCACCCGGACTGAACTCTTGCAGGAGGGATTGGTTTGTTTCCCCTGTTAGGGGAGGTCTCCTGATGATTGCCGTGTCAATGCAGAGGAGGTTTTATGATTGGAAGCTTTTCTAGATTCTTATATTTTTTTTTAAGACAGAAACTTCTGTCAGCAGTTGTGGCGTCGGCTTCCAGAGTGTATTTGGAAAATAGTCTTTCCTTTGTTAAAATATAGAATAGAATCATGGCATGGTTTGGGTGGGAAGGGACCTTCAGAGCCCATCCAGTCCAACCCCCCTGCAGTGAGCAGGGACATCCCCAACCAGACCGGGTTGCTCAGAGCCCCGTCCAGCCTGACCTGGGATGTTCCCAGGGATGGGGCATCGACCACCTCTCTGGGCAGCCTGGGCCAGGGTCTCGCCACCCTCACTGTAAAACATTTCTCCCTTCTATCCAGTCTAAACCTGCCCTCCTTTAGTTTAAAACCGTCACCCCTTGTCCTGTCACAGCAGGCCTTGCTAAAGAGGTTGCCCCCACCCTTCCTACAGCCCCCCTTTAAGCACTGGAAGGCGGCAATAAGGTCTCCCCGCAGCCTTCTCTTCTCCAGGCCGAGAAGCTGGTTCTTGGGAGCACTGACGGGCTCAGAGCAAGGAGGCCGCATCTCTGATGCCACCCAGCACAGCCCTGCGTGTTCATCTGTTGCACTTGCATGCACAAATTGATATAAAATTGCCGCAAGTATGGTTGATACCTTTTTTTTTTAGTAGAAGCCTTACCTATACCTTACTGCCTAGGGGAAAATACTTGCTCTGGAGTGTCTTGCTTTGGACTCCTGCATTTAAGGAAAGATTCTGTGTTGAACACAGTGAAAAAGCTTGAAATTGTATTTCTTCAGATAAGGCCTTTGACGGAGAAGGCTGTTCTTGTGTAGGTCAGAATGACCCTGAGAGGTTTGGTTTCTTTCATTAAGAGAATCCCCTCGTTGTGTGGTGCAGTAGGTTGTTACGGCTTTCCTTCTGTGGGTCTAATACGAACACTGTGCGTGGAAGAAATAGATTTGCTGTAATTCAGTCAAAGGGAGCTGTGTTACTTCTTTCCCTGTCAGTGATGTATGGGTTTGATTTGGTTTGATTTGCTGGCAGGACGAGACGGTGATGTTCTGACTTCATTTAAAAAAAAAGCTACAGTTTTTGGAGACGGGAGCTGTGCTCTGCTGAGGAGCCCCTGCGCGTGGAGATATGGGGATCTTTGGGGGGTTGAAGTGTGTCCTTCTAATGTGGTTCTCTGTGAGCTCATTTGCTTCTGTAATTTTTTTCAATTTTTATAGCTCCTTCAAGATAGACTACATCTCTGAGAAGGGGAATAAAAAGTTGAATGGTTTGATCTAAAATTGAAACATTTTGCAGAGCCTAATTAAACAAAGTCATGATTATTATGTAAAACCCTGTCCCAGGCCTTCAAACAACTTCTTAAATACCAGCTTTGCTTGAGAGCCGTGCCTAATCACCCCTTGAAAGAAGCAGGGAGCGATGGGTGTTGAAAGGCAACGACTCGAGCTTGGCGAGGGGACCTAGCGACCACAAGTGTTGAAATTTGCACGGAACACGAGGAGGGCTTTGATCAAAACACAGCCCAAATTTCCACAGCTTGGGACTCGACCAAGAGTGCTAAGCTAGCAACAGTGAAAGAAGGTTTTTGGAGAGACTTCAGAGGTTACAACGGCAGTGTCGCAGCCTGTAATCTCAATAGAGAACTGGCTCGGTGTAATTAACAACATAGCAATGTAATCCATGTCAGGACAACCCCTTCTCTCTCCTCCTGAGAACCTCTGGGCTCTTTGGGTCCTTTAGTTTCTTCCAAACTGGGTCATACGTTGAACGCAGAAGAAAAAGAAGGGCTTGAGATGCAGCCAGGGGAACGTGGAAAGGATTTTGGCTTGAGCTTTCTGGATGGAAGATCTTGACGAACTCCTTGTTTTTTTCTATGAAGGATGATGTGGAAATAGAGCTGCAGAACTTAAAAGAAAAATAAACGTCATTTTGAGCGTCCTGCACTTTTTCGCGGTGGGCTTGGGACAGTGCTCAGAATTTGTTGCAGTTTGGCGAGAGCTGAAAAAGCAAGTAATAAAGTATTTTGTAGCTGCACCAATTCATTGGTGGAAGTGGGTACGTGAATATGATGATCCAGTCTTGATTACAATTTGTCCGGCTCTATAGTTAAGGTAGGGTAGCTTTTTGAGGAGTGACGACACTCACCCCTGTTAGGTAACCGACAGCCAGATTTCGGAACTGTCAGCAAGTCTTTCTGGACTCTCAGGCCCTTTGATCTGCTGTTAGCGTTACAGTTAATGTTAATTCATATCATGTTTAAGTGGACTGTAAGTGGGACTAGCAGCAGATGAACATTAGAGAAATGAGGGGTGGCTAAAGAAATACCAATTTATTCCCGAGGCTGGGCCAGGGCACGTGAAGGTGGGGAAGCAGGTGGGATTGGGCTGCCCCATGGGGAGAAATGGCTGCTGTACTGAAGCTGAAGTTGAAGGCAGGAGAAGGAGGACAGCCATCGGCTGAGCGCCTTCTAGACGCGACTGCAGCAGTTGGCTGCGAATGGGGACTGGCCTTGTGGAGTGCCTCGAGCGGAGCTTTGGGTGAATTTTCTCCGGGTGGCTCTGGGCAGCTGTGTGACTCTGAAATGCCTGTGTGTCCTCAGCTGAGAAATATTTGTGCGCCAGTGAACTTTGCTGACATAGATGTAAGTGAAGCGGGCATGTGGGGCGGTGACTCCAACACTAAATGCTTTTCTTGACTAGGTGGTGGGGGTGGTTCTCCCCCCTCTCGGTGTTTTAACTGTTTTGAGGGTGTAAAAAGTCATCCTTATAACTGGCCTTCAAATTTCTGAAAGAGATATTCAGGTTTCTAGACTCTAAAATGTTAATGATTAGTGTTTAACAGACAGACCTGGGTCGAGCGGTCACGCGGTGCCCACTGATTCCAGAGAAGCACGTACTGTGGAATCAGTGAATTATTCACGTCAACTTTCTATGCAGCTGCAAAGAGGAACGTTTAATTAATACTGAAGCAATTATCTTGACAAGTAAGTCAAACTCAGAACAATAACATTTTCCCAGTTACTGTGTGGTAGCCAGATGGTAATGCAGACTGTTATTAAGGGCTTGGCTTGCCACTCTTGAGGTTACTGGCAGGTAATCAGTATATTTTTCCCATTTGGAGGTTTGGATTTCAGTGTTCTGGGAATTAGGCCCACAGGGACGTCCAGTAGATGTTTCAGTGTGAATGGAAGAGGGGTTTTTTATTCCTGCTAGGAAATATATCTTGCTGTTGACAAATACCAGGATGCAAATAGAAATCTATGTGCAATGGGGTCTGTTTGGCGACAGATGGAAAGCTAAGCCAGGCAGGAAGCTTTCCAGAATTTAATGGAGACTCTCACGATTTGGTAAAACATGCTGTGTTGGTAATCTCATGCTGTCTTCTAGTATTGCTGCTGCTTCTGGGCACCTCCTCCCGTGCACAAGCCTACCAGGCTGATAGTCATTGACAGTGGTGATCTATGCAGGGTTCAGGAGGTGGGTCTGGTGGGCTGAGGCTCTGTGCTGTCCAAAACCAGAAGTAATGAGTTGCAAATGGTGAATAAGGTCTTGTCCTGCCAATGTCTCTCATCCTGTGCCTACACTGCAGCTCGCATATTAAGGGTGTTGACTCTTGGTGAGGGGTTGCTTACGTGGACCTAATGAAAAGTTGCCGTGTCGGTCTGCGGCGTTGCATCCGTGAAGGTAGAAACTGCTGGTGGAGCATGTCGCAGGGGCTGCTGTAAATGGGAAAGCTGAAGGAAGGTACTCCAGCGTCGACCAGAGGTAGTGCGGGGCTTGCGGGCCTGAGTGCAGTGGAAAGAGTGAGAATTATTCAGCTGCGGTTATCAGCAAGAGCTGGATGCAAAATCCGACGGATGAAGAAGCGGTGACAGAACCGAATCTGGTCCCTGGCGTGGCCAGGAAGGTCCAAACAACCAAGATCCAAACTTCAGTACCTTTCTATGGGAGAAGGACTGGGGAGGAGCTGTGGGGCAAAGGGAGAGGCTGTGTTCCCTGGGCTACCGGTTGTGTGGGACCTTTGTTCAAAGCCTGGCCTAACCAAGACGCGCTTTCTCCACGCCAAAATGTTTTGGCCGTTTGCCTCAATATTCTGTGTAGTGGAAAAAAGAAATTCAGGCTGGCCCCTGATGCATAGAGCGCCGTGTATCTGTAGGGACTATGGTTTCTTCTCCACAGAGCGTGCTGTGCAGGGGGGCGAGGAGGAGGAGGGATCTGCCATGTGCTCGGACGGGTGACGACTGCCAGCGTCCCGTGGCAGCTTGGCGGTGGCACCAGTCCATCCGTCTGTCCTGCGTGTGCTCGGTGCCCTTCCAGCAGACCGTACAACCGCTCCCTTTCCTGACTTTCCTGAGTGATGATGTGAGCCAGCAAGGAAAGCGTGCTTCTTTTTCTTTCCTGTCCGCTCTGTTACGTCTTCATCCATCACCTGAGTTAACGCTGCCACCCTGGGGTCTGTGCTCGACCCAGCCGCCTGCAGAACCCATCGGCACCAACCAGAACATGGCAGGAGTTGGAGGGGCCGTGAACCCCCCTCTGATCTACCTGTGAGCTCCACAGCAAACTTCTCGAGAGACAAATTCCTGACAGAGGTAGGCGCGACAGCGTGTCTGTCCCAGATGCTGGATCTGGTTTAAATAAAAGCAGTGGAAAATACCCAATGTTCAGTTTAGCTTGCGAAATGAGAGCAAAGGGCGGGATTTTTTTGTTTTGGTTTGGTTTTCTCCCTTTGCCTTTTGCTCCTTTTTTCTCCCTCCTCCTCCTCTTTTCCCCCTTCCATTAAAAGCTGCACTTGAATAAAATGCCCGATTTATTTCTCTCGTTGACCCGTGGCTACCTTAAAGGGATGTATACTTCTGAATGTAGACAGTGTTGAGAAGTGTTTAAATGGAAACACAGAGAACTGGTTTTACCAGCAAATCATAATAATTGCTTTGTCCACATCTGATGCGCTCTCCGTTTTCCCAGTGATAAAACTGAGCAGACGAAGAGGTTTGGGTTCGTAGCTGAGTCTTAGAGCAACTCCGTCTTTGGTCTACAGCTCTGAGGTAAACTAGTTGATATAAAATTAAAAGTGATGCCATCTCTAAGGATGTGTATGCATCTTCAGGGAGTCAACGCCATGTGAGTTTTTATTTAAGCCCTTAAAGCGTAACCTGACAGCTTGGGGGTCCTCAGCTAAGGTTGTACAGGAATTTTTTAATGCCCTGGTATCTTCAAAAGACCTGTCGTGGTCTCTCAGACAATGCTTAGTGCTCAGAAACAATTCTTCCTTGCTGCAGGTGCTCTGGACATCTCCTTCTCTGAGTCTCCTCTTTTTTCCGACCATTATCTCTAGTATTTAGCACCTGAGATCCTGTTAATCCTTGGTAGGATCAGGTAGGGTGTGTAGACAAATTCTCTACCTTGTAGACAAATTCTCTACCTGTAGAAGCCTGGCATGATGCAGGAGGTGAGTTTAGGAATCTGAAACTCCACAGTGACTTCGCAGGTTCGCTGTGGCTATGAGCGGGTTGGTCACAATGCCAGACCCTGTCTTGGTTATTATAATTTTTCCCCCCCTGTGTTCCGTGTATGTACTTTAGGATGGCTGGACAACTACCAAATGAGACCTGTTCTAGTATCTGAAGACTGTCATCTTTGTGGAAGTCTTTGAAGCTTCAGGAACTAGATGATAGGAAATCAGATTAAATCGCCACAAGTTACTTGGTTGAGTTGCAAAAATGGCATCTGGCAGAGCAGCCTCTGGTGTAGGTTGTGAAAGAAGCGGAGGCAGCTCCGTCGGCTACGGGGCAGTTATTTTGTTCTGCATTTGATGTATGTTTTGTGGCTAGCTTTTTTTGTCTTCCTTCCCTCTCTCCCCCTTTAATTTGTGCTTTAAATCAAAGATCCCAGTGGCTGCGGTTGTAGGGTTTGGGGAAGTAAGCAAAATAAAACTAGATATGCAACATGAAGGACCCTTCTGTGTTGCCTGCGAGAGCTGGGCTGAGCGGCTGCAAGTCATCCATCTCATCTTGGCTGATTCTCTCCAGAGAAAACCCGTCCCTCCTAATTCCCCAGAGAAAAATGAGTGAAATGGGTGATTATAGCCTCTTGACTTCCATAGCACACTGCGAGGGTAGGGTACCGTAAGTTAAATGATTTTTACGCACTCGTTTTCTGTAGCGGTAATCGGGAGGTTTGCTGGGTCAGAGCAAGCATTGCGCTTGCGTTTCACTCCTGCTCTGCTTCATGCATTCCACATACCTGTAAGTATACACTTGGAGGGGAAGGGCAAGCTTATTTTTGGCTACTGGGTTTGTGAAGCCACAGGCAGTTTTACCTCCTTGTCTGACTGTTGCTTCGTCGATGCCATTTTGTATTCATATGTGTTTAAAAACCCGTGAAATACCACCATAGTGACCTAAAACGAACATGGGGACTGGAATAAAAGAAGAATGTTTGCCGTCTGGGGTGTTGATAATGGATGTTTATTACCCAAATCGGTTTTGGTAGGATTGGGCACCGTTAATGCTACAGATACTAATGTGAGCACGACATTTATGTGATGGACAGGTCACCTTGTCACTCCATTTACCAGTTGCCATGACTAGTGCCCTGCCGCTAATATTTGCAATAGTTACGTGTTGATGAATACAGCAGTGAGTGATCTCTACGGTGTCTGCTATTGCTACCACTTAACGAGGAAAAAGGAATAATAAGCTGTCTACAAAGTGAGCTTCCATTAAGGAAGGCCCATAAAGGACCTGGGAACAAAAGCATTTAGGAGCAGAAGGCAGCAACGCTTGAAGAGGAGGGAATGAACGTGTTACTGTGGAAATGAGTGTAAGGTGGGAACGAGCAGCCTCTCTGCTGGATGCCAGCCTCCGTGGAGCAGTTTGTAGCTGCCTCCTTCAGCATCCCGCATCACCGCACCTTGGGTGCGAGTTTTATGTCGGCAAAGCCAGAGCTGGCCGAGTGGAAGGCGCAGAGCAGCGGCGACTGGCGCTTGGAGGGGGGCCTAAGGAAAGTAATCAGGGATTGCTATTTAAAACCAACCAAACCAAACAAAAAAAACCACGTGGGGAGGTGCTAGAGTTGTGATACTCCAAATATTTGAAGGTAGAAATAGCTGTATTGAAATTCCGTAGTGATTGATCCACAGTTTCCTTGCAGTTGGCTGCATCAGGCAATGGGTCAGAAGAGAAACTTTTAGGGGAAGTCATGCATTTTTTCTTGTTCTGGGGTTTTTAGCTGCACCTTTGACTTCCACGCATTTTTCCATTTTTCTTTGGCCAAAACGATTTAGTAAAAAGTTGCCCTGACTTTGCTAACTGCGTGCTGTGATCCCTCAACTTCATCGTTACTTTTGAGTAAATGGGTAGGAGATTTGAGACTGTACTAACCAGTACTGGTTGTTATACTCTTCTCTGTATTCGGAGGGAGGCACCAAGGTGTTTTATGGGACCGAGAAATCTAAGAACTTGTCTCTTGGCCACTAAAGACCTGTTGATGCTTATTAGTTTAATTTGTGTCTTCCTAAATTACCACCTGAATATTTGCTTCCTGGCTGGCAGAATTTGTGGCGCAGTGAGGGTAGGACGCAAGTGGGGGCAAGAAACAGCCTGGGGAAACGTAAATCTTCAAAACTGTAGAAGGTGAAGGTTGCTCACCTCCAGTTCAGAATTTTTTTCTACATCTGGTGTAAAAGATGGCAATAAGGTCGTCTGTAGAAATACTGTCTTAGGTTGCCAGGCATTAGAGGTGCCCCTCCAAGACCCCGAAAACCAGGCTAAAATGAAAAACCCCATTCATTTGTTCTTGAATAGGCTTCCAGGTCCTGAAGACCTGCAGTGGCTCGGAGCTCCCTGGTGCTGGGTTGGGCCCCTTTTGCCGTGGGTCGCAGCAAAGGACCTGCTTCGTTTCTCTGTAATCACTTTATCTTCAGCCCTTGGACCTTGGCGCAGGTTTCCAGGGTAAGGTTTTGTACTTCACTGGGTTTGCTGTAAAGGTTAAAGAACGCCTTGCAGAGTGGTCAGCTCGCTCCAGAGAGTCCCGTGCTTAATACACGCTTTTTAATGCTGTTACTAAAGGTTTTATTTATTGGCTGTGAGGTTGAAGCTACTGATGTTGGCGTAGCCCGGTGAGCGGGGAATGAGGATAATTACTAGGAAACTATTATGTGGCCTTCAGCAAAACTGCTCTGCCTTCTTGGCTGGTTGCGCTGCAAATCTCAGAAGGAGACCTCATTCCTCACCGTGGCTGGAAGAGAGACATGCAGAGTAAGCGTTTTCCTGCGCGGAGGGCTGAGCCCGAGGGGTTGGTGTGCGGTAGCTGCCTTAACTGGACATGACTCAAGAGGCCCCCCTGCGCCTCTAGACTCTTGGGTTTTTCCTTGTAGTAAACCATGAGAAATAATTATGTGCTTTGCTCAGCACAGGGCACAATGCACGCTTATTGCTTCCATAAGACAACTGTAAAATACTTGACCAAAAACCTGATGTTTGACTGCGTGGGGCTTTTAGAAACAAGTATTTTCCACACCCTTGTGTGTCTGCAGCGTCTCTCAGCTTGCAAACTTTGTATGGTTTGCACAAATCCTGCCTTGCCCATCTGCTCTGGCTCCTCCAGCCCCTTTTCAGGTGTGAGGATATCTTCAGGCTCCTCTCGCTGCCTTCTTGGTGGTAGCGATGTTTCATGTGTCAGGCTTTGGGAATACGCTTGGGTTGTCCTGCAGGTGGTGGACGGGGGTCTTGCGTGTCTGGGATCCCCCCAGCAAGCAGAGGGAGATGCGGATGAGGTATTGGAGTAAGTCACTGGTACTTGATGTATCCGGTATCTTGGAAGAGTATTAAGAATTAAAAACCAGATCCAGCTACAGGGTCTGTTTCAGATGAATATCCGAGTTCTTTTAAGGGGTAAAGTTCTTGATTTATTAATTGCATGCTATTAATATCTGCAATTGCGAATCAGAAGTCTAGTCTGGAAGGTGCTTCTTGTATCTTATGACTTTTTAAATTTTTTTAGTTGGGATTTTGTAGGCTTTTTTTTATACCCTGTTAGCATGTGGTCACATTTTCTCTCTCTTCCATTTCCCTGTGTTTAGGAGGATTTTTCTGTTTTATTTGTTGCTAGGAAGATTTCCCGAGATGTAGTGTGAGAGCTGCTGGTCTGAGTGCAACATTCAGCACTTCAGCTCTCTCCTAAGGCACCCTTAAAAAAAAAACCAACCCACCCCCGCCCCCGAGCAGCTTCATCTGAAATACATTCCTGCACTGTTGTGATTAGAAATTATGGTCTACTTGATTTCTAGACATCTGGTTTAGTCTCACTACCAATATTAGACTGAGTTAGGAATTCCTGATTTTTGTCTAACAGGTTTTCTTCTTCCCCTTCTCCTTTTTCTCTATTTTTTTTTTTTTGGTTAAATTTTAGGTGGTAACTTTTAAGTTTGCTGCCACTTACTACTGAAAATGGTGGTAGAAAAATAATCCCCTTGCCATCTTAGGAGGAGGAGTAATATAAGAGAGTGTAGAAATAAAATGGAATAAAAACTTTGAAGGCCATCCAGGACACAAAGAAGGGTTAGTTTCTTTGAAGATGTGGAAAATTACAGTTCAGTTGGAAACCTCAGTAAAAACCAATTGGAAAGTATTGTTTATCACAAGTGCTGACCAAATGTGAACTTCAGGTCGGGTCGCTGAATGCTGGGTGGTAGCTCCCAAAAAATCATGCAGCGGGATTAGTAGTAGGATTGAGTCAGAGGCATCGCTTTAGCCTAGTTTTGGTGGGGGCTTTGTTTGCGTCATGCAAATATGTGGGAATGTGCACGTGGTTGGTGATGTGTGAAGTATGTTGTCGACACATGCCTGTGAGAAATTTTCCAGGCGTAACTTGAAGCAGAGCTGCATGATTTGGAGTTGTCTCAGAAATTGGAGATACGGGAAGAAGGAAAGTGAACAGGGAGAATAAAAATGGATTTCTTATTCACCCCGTCCGCGCTGTTCCGCCAGATCTTGAGCTATCGGAAAACTGTGAGCACTTTTTCAAAGGTTATTGACTGCAGGTGCAATTTAAGGTTATTCTTTTCTTTAACGATGGATGCAGACTTGTCCAATTCCCATAGTCATGTGGATCTGGAATCTCTTGAGGCTGAATAAGACTTTACACATGTTTCATTCTGTTGGGTTTAGGCTTGTTCGTTACTGCTACATCTTCTGTATTCTAGTATAGGATCGCTTAGTTCATATTCAGCTCCTTTTCCCCTTATTAAATGGTTTCTTATGATGGCTAATGTGCTGCTCATTTCATTGCAATGAAGAAAGAACCAGAAAAGTCTTCCTCCTGTGGGGCAGTAGTCTTTCTGTTACTACATGAGATGGATATTAAGCTCTTCTGGTCATGTATGGCTCTTAAATGTCTTGCTTCTGATCCCTTTTCATCAGTGAATCTGTTTCCAGCCGGGCATGGTTCTCCCAGCAGCTCTGAAGAACCCGGCAGACAAACTGATCTGAGCTGCTAAAGGACACGGTGTGTTGGTTTTATAGATAGACCAAGGAAGGGTTGGAATTCAGAGGTACTAAGAGAAATGCTACTGAGGGTCCTGTGGAGACACCTTTGGGTGCCTGGGCAGGATGAGTAAAGAAAAATCTTTGATGTGAAATCAATTCCAGTGGATCGTAGGGTGTCCTAAGGGAATGGCCTTTCTCGTGGCCAAAATTCATATGGGAACACGGGGACCAGGTTTTTTCTCTGACAAATTAAAGCAGAGGAGAACACCTCTGCTTGGGGTGTTATCTTCTAAATGAAAGTTTTAATTCATCTTGTGACCTCTCCTCCCCAGTTGCTGCGCCTTGCAGGACGTAGACTAGTACAGTTCAGGCAAGAATGGCAAGGAAGCCGTATCGTGAGCATTACTGAACGTTCTTGTGGCAAGTGCTGATTTTATTTCACTTGCAAAGCATCACTTCATGCAACGCGATATTTGCCTTTGAGCATCAGGGTTTTATACAGAGGTTGTCCTAATACTGCCAGAGTTAATTGTGGTTTTGCTGTACAAAGGTGCAACAGTTTGAACCTTCACTGGGATTAGGGCTAGGAAATCAGGAAATATCTTTGATTTATCAATGAAGAAGATTGCAACCTCCACTTCTCTGGACGTCTATTAGGAAATGCTGATGGTAGCTACTGTTTTAATGTAAGCAGCCAAAGGTTTGAGAAGATGCAGTGGCGAAGGTCAAAGCTGGGTAAAGGCATGGGAGTGAAGGTGATGAGCTACTGGAACAATCCATTAAGATTTGTGGTGGACATTGCATCATCCCTGGAAAACCCTTTAAAATCAGAATGACTTGGTTTTTCTGAAAGCTTTATGTTCCACTTCAACCACAACTACTGACCTTGAAGTAGGTATTAATTAGTGGACGTCTCCTCGTCTGCGTTGTTTGGGATGTCAGACTACCTGACTGCTGTCATCTCTTAAAATTTTATGCCTATAGGAATAATAGAGTCATACTTCATGTTTTTCTTCTTGTGGCAAAGACCAAATTAAAAAAAAAGGAAGAGTTTAAAGAAAAAATAAGTTGAGCACAGCTCCAGCAGCCAGAGATTTTGGTGTTCTGATTTTGACTCTGATAACGCTCTTTGTGTGGCCTTGGGCAAGTTATTAATCCACGTGGGCCTCAGTTTGCCAATTTGTCCGATCCGGATAACTTCACTCACCTAATAGGATGGCGTGTTTTTAAAATGCTGTTGATGTAAATGTGGAATAATTACGAGCTTTTTATGGCTATTTTGTTTATGACAAAGGAGAATATTTGTATATAGAGTAGATGCCCATTTTCCAGACCTACTTCATTTAACTCGTGGGAGATGGTTTGACTCTTCAAAAGAGGATTTTTCTTGACTTGGGGCCACTGCTGTGGTACTCTGTCCCGCCAAGTTCAATGTTCTTCTGGATAGAATAAAATGTGTTTATGGATTTTGATGAAACTTGAAAATTCTTGGATTGTTAAACTTGCTGTGTTACGGGAAAATGAATCAAGTTCTGACTCACAGAGGAGGACTGACCTCGGGGGGAGAGGGCAGCGTTGTACATGCCATGGTTTGGCTTACTAGGAAAGTATTTCTTTGGCTGGCATATATTTATTCTTGTTGAATTATTACTGTTGCCTGGTATCAGATGGTACCATTAAAGATGAGACATGGTCTTGGTGCCCCTCTCTGAATTTTCACTCTTTGTTACTATATGTAGATACGTACATTTCCCCATACCCAAACCCGACCATTTCCAGGCTTGAGGGTTGCCTGCTTGTTCTCAGTCCAGACCGAGGTCACAGTTTTTCTATAGGAAAAGTTCATTTTAAGCAAGAAGATTGCCGTTTGCATTTCAATGTTCGCAGAATCTGAAAGGCCAACAGACCAAACCCAGACAGTGCACAGTGGGTGTTAGTTGTCCCCAGGTGTACTTACTAAAGGTGGCACAACTACTCCAGGCACGACACTGTTGATTTTCTTGTCCCATAGGCTTTGAAAATCTGGCATTTCTGCAGTGCTAGTTGAACGTTTTTAAGTGTTACCCAGTGCAGCTCTGAAGAGAAATCCCTCCGTGCTCCTTCTCCCTTTGGGTCTGCGTGCCATGCTCATCTCGTTCTGGTGGCCCATGCTTTGTGTAGTTTGTAGATAGGTGCTAATGGATCTCCATGGTCCTTGTAGAGCTGGGCAACTCGTTTTGTCCCTTCAAACTCCTGAGCTGTCATAGGTCTGTGCCAGCCCCTTTCCTGGGCACTCGGGTCGTGCTCCGCTCTTGTCTCATGACTGCAGCTCCTTCACCTCTCTCTTGGGTCCCAGGCAGATCCTTCACCTTTCTGTCCCCTCCTAACCTTTCAGTCTTTCCTGAATGTGTCCCCTGACCAGTCCTTCCAGGTGTATCAGTTGTGGATTTAATTTCCCTTAGAATTCCCTTGAGGTTTGTTGTCTTCAGTTATGCAAATACCTTAATTTAGTGTCGTTGGCAGGTTTCTGTGCCCTTTACTTCCACCCTTCATGAATTTTTGTTGCCTGTCTGCTCTCTGTCTTCTCTGCTTTGTTGTTGTTTCCTCTTTTTTTAATGTCTCTTCCCTTCATTTCCTAAAGGATTGCAGGTACAATCAGTGGAAAATAATTGCCAAGATATTCTTCAGTCTTCTGCTCTCTCCAAATATTAAGGTACTTTGCACTTGATGTGTTCACTTAATCGCTCTCTTTGGTAATAACATGGCCCTAATTTCTAGTCTGCCTTTGGCTTTCTTTGAACTACTTGGATTGACCTTGTGGCACTAAACTGCGAACCCGAGTTCCCTGGCTGAGTACTTAGAGTTCACTAACCTTCGCTGCGGTGGAAGAAATCAGTCAAGTTCTGCTTCCCCATGGGAAAACTCCAAATTTTCCACTCTGGTCATCCCCTGGGGTATGGAACCAGAGCAGTTTTTCACCAACCTTTTTGAATTTGGACCCCAGAACTAAATCCAGTATATTGGGAGAAGTTACGACAATATTTCCGTGCTTGTACATCTAAATTGTACTATGTACTGAACTAAAAATGGCTTGCTACCCCGTCTGCCCTTCCATTGCCTAGCAATGCAAGAGGACGAGTGCTTTGCGTGTCTGTGACGTGATGACCTCCCTTAGCAATGCAGAATAAGGTACTGTTGAAGAATTTTTTTCCCAGTTCTGTGTTTCCACAGGAAAAAAAACCCTTCCTTTTCCTAAAGGAACGATCCATTGGACTGTTTTACCCTTAATGTCCTTAAAGAAAGGAGTCACTGATAAACTTAACTCAACCAGGCATTGATTTCTTCATGTATCGCCTTGCTTTCCGTATCGGCTATCTACACATCCTAACACCAGATTTTTGTTTGTCAGCTTGAGCTTTTCTCTTTATTCCATTTGTCATGTTCCCTTTTTCTTTTTTTCTTTTTCTTTTATAGCCTCCTTAACTTCCGCCCAAGCCAGGTTGCCTTTTAACTAGCGTGGCCGCCTTTTTCAGTTGTGGGATTGTGGCTTTTGGAGCATCTAGTTAAAATGTTCTTAAACAATTTTCAATTAGTCTTCATATTTTTCTGATTACATTCTTTTTCCCAACTGATTTGGCTCATAATTGTTTTCAGCTTGATGAAACCGGCCCTTTCAAAAAGTGTGTGCCTATATGTGTGTATGTATACATGTGTGTGTACTATTGGTAGTGCTATTTTATTCCTTTTAAAATAAAATAATAATAATACTTTTTATTTTTTATTTTCTTATTCAGGATAATAAAATATCCTGATGCTATTTAAGCAGCACTTGGACAAGGCCCTCAGAGCCATGGTGTGAATTTGGGGCTGTCCTGTGCAGGGTCGGGAGTTGGACTCGATGACCCTTGTGGGTCCCTTCCAGCTCAGGCCATCCGTGATTCTATGATATAGATGTTTTTTGAGTGCATGTAGAATTGTGATCACGTCATGGTGACTTGCATTTTAATTATCAAAAAAGTGGGATAAAAGATGGTTACTGGTTAAAAACTCTTTCCAAATGGGCGCTAGCACAGGGGATACTGATTTGGGGGTTTATTGGCATGTGGCAGACCGTGCTCGTGTCGTGAAGGGACATCATCTCCAGCCCTTTGATGCCTGAACACCCTCAGCTCCAGCTGAACCTTCCATGTGGTGTGTTATATCCCGAAGGTTAGTGCTGCCTTAGCTTGGGAGTGATTAAAAAAGATAAATGCCGCCTTCGCACAGGCTTCAGGGGTGTTATTGCCCACGTCAGAGCAGCGTGCGTGAGTTTGCAGGTGAGACAGGAGAAAATGGTGTTGCCTCGTGTGTGCTCCGGCACTGCCTGTAGTGGGAAGGTGGAAGCTTCGGATGAATGAACTGGAAAAGCGGAGGAAAGCCCAGGTGACGGTGGAAGAGCAAGGCGACATAACTGCAGGCTGGTCCAAGTCCAGTTAGGGTCACCCGGAGAGCTTTCCTGTAAGCTTCGCACCAAGACGTAACCAAACGGGGCTAACGTTTGTGGCGGAGCGAGCAGGAGAGGGCTGCGCTGGTGGAGGTGAGGCAGGGAAGCCGTACGGGAGAACCGCCCGCGGGAGAAGGGCAGACATCAACTCCTGAACCCCCCTTCCTCCAGCACAGCCCCGATGAGACGTCCTGCACCGAGCCAGCGTCTCCCCCCGGAGCTGTGCGCTACAGATAGCTCTCTAGCTGGCTGAAGCCTGCAGCGCCGGGGATGCATGTGGCGGCTCTGATGGGAGGGACTGTCCCAGATTACCCGCCAGCTGACCTTTTCCTTGAGCTGGATGGAAATGATCAGCGCCGCGAATGTAAGTGATCAGCAGTTGGGCTCCATCTGCAGCTGGTTAATTACCCGTTCACACAATATGTTGTTAGGGGTCATCTGGTTCCAGTTTCACCATAAACAGAAGTAAATGTTGAGAACATATTTTTCTACATCCAGTTTCACTTGTTGTGGATACTTGAAATAGTTTGCAACCCACATCTTTTGGTTTTTGAGGAGGGCTTTTGGCCAGAGAGCCCTGCGACCATTTGAGAGTTTCTTCTTTTTTTTTTTTTCTTTAAAAAGTGCCCCGGAGGTTGCATTGTAGGGACTTTCCTTATGCAAAACATAAAAGTGCTGTTTTTTTTAAAAATTATAACCATATTTTCATTAAAATTAGTTGGAGTCCCAATAAACAATTGACTCCGAAAATTTTCCAAATGTTTGCTGCAGTGCTGTTTCTATTTTTAATTATTTTTTAAAAAAGTTTTTTTGTTAAAAACACAGCTTGGCTTATAATTTAAAGAAGCGAACTAGTAAATCAGGGAAAATGCCCATGTATATAGCTCTTTATTACAATATAATTAAAACCTACTGTACCTTTGAATGTACGAATACTTCTGGAGCAGTGTCCGATGATTTCTGCCATTTGACTTATCGTGGGAACTTCTTTTCTGGTTACCGACTCTCCCAGCATGTCCGTACATTTGTTTTACATAAACGGAGAACTGTGCGCATATAGAGGGAGATGCTCAAAGCTCTGCAAAGTAACGGCGAGGCACAGAACCGCCTCGTTTGTAGCGCTAAGGCACCGTTTCTACACCGCATCAGTCTTCGGCGTTGTTGTTTTTAGTCCTTATTCACGGTTTTATTCATTCTCTTGCGCAAGATTTGTTTGCTGTCATTTAAAAAAAAAAAGAACTAAAGAACAACCACCTCAAGTTTTGCATCAAGATTGTCATATCTGCTTTGTAAAAACCAAGTAAAGATGTCATTGTAAGATATTTAGGGTTAAAAATTTGTATTGCAGTCCAGTGCAAGCTGGAGATTGAAGAGGGTTAGAAGATATTCTGGTACAATTTCTGTAAAATGCCAAGTGTCCGATGGAAATACTCCTTTCTGGAAAGACCCAGGCCCAGAAAAAGCCGTGATGATGGGGAACCTTTCCCTGCTGCAAACAAAAATGGGTGAGAGGAGGAAATCACAGACTTTAATTTGGAGTTCACCCATATGTGTTCTGCTTTGACCTGCTATGCCCATCGCTGCTGTGTCCGCTCAGCTGCGGGGCTGAGCTGGGAAACCTGCTTCAGCTGACCTGAACCGCGGGGCCGGGCGGGTTGGCCGGTGAGAGGTCCAGCTTTTGCCAGGTGCCGGAATCTGCAGGATGAACGGAATCACAGAACCACAGACTGGCTTGGGTGGGAAGGGACCTTCAGAGCCCATCCAGTCCAACCCCCTGCAGTGAGCAGGGACATCCCCAACCAGAGCAGGTTGCTCAGAGCCCCGTCCAACCTGACCTGGGATGTTCCCAGGGATGGGGCATCGACCACCTCTCTGGGCAGCCTGGGCCAGGGTCTCACCACCCTCAGTGGAAAACATTTCTTCCTTCCATTTAGTCTGAATCGACCTTCTTTTATTTTAAAGCCACTACCCCTTGGCCTATCGCTACAAGCCCTGCTAAAAAGTCTGTCCCCATCCTTCCTACAGTCCCCCTTTAAGCACTGGAAAGCCGCAATAAGGTCTCCCCGCAGCCTTCTCTTCTCCAGGCTGAACACCCCCAGCTCTCTCAGCATGTCCTCATAGGAGAGGTGCTCCAGCCCCATCCATCTTCATGGATCTTCGTGGTCTCCTTTGGACCTGCCCCAACAGGTCCATGTCTTTCCTGTGCCAAGGACTTGCTTGCTAGAGGTGTGTTGGAGACAGCAGCTGAGCTTGTGGATTGTTAATTTTTCTTATCTATGGACACCAAAAACCTTTGCAAAGCCGCTAGCTAATAGCAGTCGTGCTTCTGGGTGCAAATCTTCTGTCACGTGTGTTTCCCATGGTTCAAATCATCCTGTGAAACCAAGCAAGCACTTCTGTGCTTCTGGGTTTTGGCTCGGCAAAGTGGAGCGTGCCCAAGCCCAGGGAATTCCTGGAGCTGGTGCCCAGCGTTGGAGTTTCATTGACATCTTCACTGTAGAAAATTGCACTCCTCCTTCTTGCCTCTGAAGGCAAGGGAAGAGGGGAAGGTGAATTTGCTGAAGTAGTTTCTGTGTTGCTGAAGTAGTTTCTGTGTTGCTGGAAGCCTGCTATGCTTCTAGTGAACGACCCAGGCCATGACTGCTGATGGGGTAAATCCACATAATGATTTTGCTTTTCATCTATTCGAGAGTCATTTCCATTGTGGGACTTGTTTGAAAGTGATAAAGAATGTGTGGTTTTTTAGGGGCCTCTTGGACATTCAGCTACTGTAGCACTCAGGAGATGCAATAAATGCAGATAAGGATGTGAAATTTCTACTTGATGTTAACATGTTTTCATGTTTCTTGAGGGACACGAACGGCAAAGCGGGATTCTTGGTCTGAGTCCTCAGCTGGATACAACGTATTTCAACTTGCTTTTAGGTCTCTTTCCTTAAGAGTGATGGCTTTAATCTAATTAGTAAGTGTCTGTAATTATCAACAAATACTTATTACCTTACGAATGGGCAAAAGTCCAGCGTAACCAATTTAGGTTTTCTGCTGAGGACCAAACACCCTTTGCGATAGGAAGTTTCTTGGCTCGGTTCAAATACACTATGCGTACCTTCCCATACTACCTCTTAACATGCTGTCTTGCTGGTGGCCAGTAGGTCCATAGGAATTTCTGTGGTCTTCCTGGAATCTTCCTCCCTCCGGAGCTAGGTAGAGCATCTTCGGTATTGAAGTGCCACCTGTACCCATTGCTCTAAGCCAGGCTAAGCTGCCTCTGGCTACAAATGCATGGAAGGAGTTTTGCCCTTGTCCTCTCCGTTAAAAAGGCAATTGTTCTTCGTGGGTGATCGTGCTAAGCTGCGTTATCTTCCTCCCGGCTTTGTAAGTCCCAGGCACTGAGGATTTTCACTAGACCTCCCACAAGGATGGCTGTGAAATGCCTTTCTTGGTGGGTCCATTCAGAAGATGAATGGTTTTCTGAAGTTTGTGTGAGCAATAGTTCAGTGACTTAGATTCTGAACTGCCTTAACTTTTTTCCCCTTCATTTTATTGTTTATCCTCTAAGGCCTTTACAGTGGGCAATCTTGACAAAGCTAGGAATGAAATCGCTGCCGAGCGCCCTGCAGAAGAGCAGAGATCCATTTTGCTAAACGGACGTGGGAGGAACCTGAGCTGGCTTTTATGTTGAGATTGGTATCTCTCTCAACACGTCTTCATTACTTGTTGCCGGGTTCTTAACCGTGTTTTGCTGAGGACACTGAACCATTCTGTAAGAACATTGTGATGCTCAGTGTCCGCTTCACATTTTTGCTGTTGACTTCTGTAGAGGATAAGCATCCATCACGAGAACTAGAATTTGTCATTGTCTCATGAAAAAGGGCAGTGGCATTGTTAAAGCCCAATGGGAACCCTTTGGTACTAAGAACCTCCAGGGATAAACGCATATTTATACTGGCTTTTAAGATAGACATAACCCAGAAGCCCCTTTTAAATCAGAAGCTCGAAAGATTGTTTTATCTTTGGTAACTCTTTCCAGAAGACCTACAAAGCTAGAACGTGAGTTACAGCTTGTATGTACCTGGGGTTAGCATCTACAGTCACTTGTTTTCTGTGGCTTTGTGAGGGAGCTGGAGAGCTGATCTTAAGATGTGCATATTAGGATCTGTCAGTTGGTAGGGCTGGGCATTTTGAATGGCATTTGCCACCTTGAGGGAGAGAGGGAGGAATGAAAAGAGCTTTATATTGCTGTTGAGAAAGCATATTGGTCCCAGATATGGTGGCTTCGGGATTGTGGGAAAATAGGCTTTCTTTATGGCAGAAGCAAACTGGAGGGGATTGCTTCATCGGTCATCCCATGAAGGGTTGGCTTGGGGCATGGGAACAGTTTTAGTCATGGACCAGATATAACGCATTTCCCTGCATTCCTTCTCCTGCTTCAAGATCTGTTCTTAATCCAGACCCACAGAACTTGTTTACCAAAGCCCGTCATGGCTTGTGTTCAACAGAGGATGCTGCCCTGTAGAGTCCTAATATCCCATTGAAGTCATATCCCCATTTGCCCACCGTTAGGCAAATACCGGTACTGAAATTTCCCTGTAAAGAGGATCAGGCCATGTTGACCACTGTATCCTCATAAATAAGTACTTTTCCCAAATATTCACAAAGCCATTTTCTCCAGGACGTGATATTCCAGTATCTGCTTGGGCATTAAGTTGACCATCTTTGTGTTGGGACTCCTGAAGTCCTGGGGTAAATGGATGGTGCTCCTCCTGAAGGAGATTGCTCTTGTGTGGGGGGTGTGGATGAGTCCTCATCGCTCTCTTTCTTCTGGCGTCCACCCACCTGTCGAGCAGCTTCTTTACTTAGCATTGCTTAGGTCTTTCCCAATTTTTTTCAGCTTTCAGTGCAACATTCCCTTGGAGTGTTCACAGAGCTTGCATCACAGACCTCAGCTCGGCTTGTCCGTCTCTCCTGCTGAAGACCCTTGTCTTTTCTGTCGCCGTAGAAAGCACTGCTTACGTTGGTGGTCTATTTGTCTTCCTGAACTACAGCTACTGTTCCTGGCTTTCTCTGCAATCTTCTAGACCCAGCCTGTTGATGTGTGATGTGTGGGTTCACTTAGCACCACTTAAAATTTCCATTTGTTCACAGCATATCTCTCTCGAAGTAGCGCAGTTCTCTGTCTTAGACCAGGCAGTAGCCCTGGTCAGCGAAATGTGCTTTAAATTGGACTGTTGCTGTTACCCTCGAGGAGAGTTTATTGATAACTTCCCACAGTAGCACCTCATAAGCGCGAGGGCTCTCGTTTTACCTTCTGTTTCACATTTAGCACACTGGAATAGAAATTTCCTCCCCCAATTAGGAGAGCAGCCAACTTCCTTTTCGCACGTTGCGTTGCAGCATCTCTCAAGGTTATTTTTAAAACCTTGTTTTACTCAGGCTCTCGGCCAGCAGGAGGTGATTGCTGACTCGCAGGAGCTGCGACCGAGGGACAGAAATCCTGCCTGGTGCCTGGCAAGTCCCCATGGCTGCTTGGGAGAAGGCTTAGCATCAGCCTTCCATGTCCCTTGGGACCAGTGATGGGGCAGCATCCTTCCACGGCCCCTTCTATCTGTCCAGTTCATTGCAGAAATTTAACCCCCTGTTGTATTTGATGGTGGTTTTGACGCTCCGTGACTACCAGGAGTAGCATTTCGCATAACCGATCATCGCGCAGCCAAGACTGACATTGCTGAATGGCTGAAGGATGTGAAGAAGTTTGGACTGGATAACATGCACAGCTCCAGTTGTGTTTTTGGTCCTTTAACAGCATAGGGCAGGGGTATGCAGCAGCGTAGGTGAGTGGTTGGGTCACCTGCTAGGCGGGCTGGTGCTGTGTCGCGTGGTTTTGTGTGTTGTGTTACCTTCCTCGATCTTATTAATGCGCCCGGCCGTTAGTGTTTAAACTTGTGTGTGCAAAACAGAAATTGTGTTAGAGTTTTAAAAGCTTTATCTGGTCCAATCAAAACTTTGACTTTCTTCTTTGGAATCATTGTCGCCTTCAGAATCATCCTCTTCTTTCTAAATATTTGGCTTTTCCAGTTGCAAATGAATTGTCCTGTATTATTTTTCAGGTTAGCGAGCTGCAGGAACTTTGTGGTGGTGCCTGTATGTAGGATGGTCATAGAATATAGAATCACAGACTGGTTTGGGTGGGAAGGGACCTTCAGAGCCCATCCAGTCCAACCCCCTGCAGTGAGCAGGGACAGCCCCAACCAGAGCAGGTTGCTCAGAGCCCCGTCCAGCCTGACCTGGGATGTTCCCAGGGATGGGGCATCGACCACCATCTGGGCAGCCTGGGCCAGGGTCTCACCACCCTCCAAGTGAAAAATTTCTTCCTTCTATCCAGTCTAAACCTGCCCTCCTTTAGTTTAAAACCATCACCCCTTGTCCTGTCACAGCAGGCCTTGCTAAAGAGGTTGCCCCCACCCTTCCTACAGCCCCCCTTTAAGCACTGGAAGGCCGCAATAAGGTCTCCCCGCAGCCTTCTCCTCTCCAGGCTGAACACCCCCAGCTCTCCCAGCCTGTCTCCACAGCAGAGGTGCTCCAGCCCCTGATCACCTCCGTGGCCTCCTCTGGCCCCGCTCCAGCAGGTCCATGTCCTGTCTGTGCTGGGGGCTCCAGAGCTGGACGCGGCGCTGCAGGGGGGTCTCACCCGAGCGGGGCAGAGGGGCAGAATCCCCTCCCTCGCCCTGCTGCCCACGCTGCTGGGGATGCAGCCCAGGGCACGGCTGGCTGTCTGGGCTGCCAGCGCACATTGCCGGCTCATGCCCAGCTTTTCGCTCACCAGCACCCCCAAGCCCTTCTCCGCAGGGCTGCTCTCCATCCCTCCATCCCCCAGCCTGTATGGATACCGGGGGCTGCCCCGACCCAGGGGCAGGACCTTGCACTTGGCCTTGTTGAACCCCATGATGCTCTCCCAGGCCCACCTCTCCAGCCTGGGCAGGTCTCCCTGGATGACATCCCGTCCCTCAGGTGTGCCAGCCGCATCGCTCAGCTTGGTGTCACCTGCAAACGTGCTGAGGGTGCCCTCGATCCCACTGTCTATGTTGTTGATGAAGATATTAAGCTGTACCAGTCCCCGTACGGACCCCTGAGGGACGCCACTTGTCACCGGTCTCCATCTGGACATCGAGCCATTCACCACTACCCATGTTGGCCTGTCATCCGATGCGCAGGGTGTTTCTTCTCTTGGCTTTTCAAAATAGCACATGGCCCAGCCATGGGGATCCTCCTGCAATGAGGGTGAGCTGCAAACCTCTCCTTACAAAGGGTAGCTCTCCATGAAACGTAGTATGTGAAATCCTTTTCCAAAGAAGTTTTGGGTGACTGCCTTAAACTCGAGAAACAACCATTGGGAAGAAAAGCTTTCTTTGATCCATTTTAGGTAAAGGTTTCTTTGTTAAGGTGTTGAGAAAGCTTTTCTTCTTCTGAGGTGAACCTATCTCTAGGGAATAGTCTGGTGGGGTGGGTTCCTGCAACCAAGCGAGGTATTCTTGAAAATGGTAAAAATGGAACGGTTAGAGGATTTTATTGTCTCATGCGGAAAGGTAATAGCAGGGAGTGAGGGAAAATCCTGTGCTATAGAGTATCAGCCAGCCGTTTTTAGCTATAGAAAAATGTATCATCCCGTTAGAGGAGCAGGCAGGCTTGTTTCTTCTCTTCCTCCCTCTCAGCCCCACTAGATGAAGAAATGTTCACGTTTTGCATTCTCTCTGCGGGTAACTGCCTAGAAAAGTTCTGACCTCTTAGAAGTCGATGCTGATGTTGGATTTTTTTCCTTTTTCCTTATTTCATTACAAAGTTTCATTCTGAATTGTGAAAGACTAAGACTTCCTCATCTGAGGGTTCAGAAGCTTTTTACTTGTAGTAAAAAAATGCTGATCTATCTGTCCTTCATCTCTCCAGGAGACAAGTCTGCCTCTCTTCGGGATTAACGATTTACTGCTTTGCGTTAGTCCTTTGCCCTGATGGGAAAGTAAATCCCTGCTTCCCTTTCCGTTGCTGGAGTGAATGCTCGCTATAATACATTCATAGCCACCTCCTATCCTGCAAACTCATTTTTTTGGTAATGCAACACTACTTTTATTTTAGTAGTGCAGCCTCGCGGTTCAGTAAATCATCAAGCCGATGTCAGGAAAAATGTCTGAAAGTAATTCAGGGCTCTCAGTAGCGTCACTCAGGTCATTAATTTGAGTAACTTTCCGTTCTGGTGGAAGCATCTTAGGATTGAGGTAGCTGTCGTGCAGATACCTGGTGTGGATGTGAGATGGGATGACAAGCCTCTCCAGGGTTGCGAAGCCTTTTGGCAGGTACGGTCGGTCACAGTTCCCCAGCACCCAAGAGCGTGTTTTGCTCACTGTGCTGCGAGGTAGCGCAGGAGGTGAGAAAGGAGGGTCCAGAGACCTTGAAGTCACCTCTCGAAGCCCCAGGGATGTTACAGGGTAAGAACTGGTCTCTGAACTCGGGTAGATCTAACCTGCTCCTTTCCAGTGTGGATCCTGTAAATAAGCCATTTGGTTTTTGAGCCCTGAAGCATCATAAAGTGCTTGAAGTCTCCTGCAGAATTACACAAATTACTCTTTCCTTCTTCTTTTTCCACTCTCCCAACGGTTAAATGGACCATCTCTTTACCATTCCTTGCTCTTTCTTTCCCGGAGGCAAGATGAGGGCCCGAGCCTGGTTTCCAAGGTGAACTTGGAAAGTTCATATTTCATATATAACATGCTTTCTTCTTAAATAAGTGTATGCGAAAGGCTACCCAAGGTGTATGTTTCAACTTAAGGAAAAAAGAATCGGCAGAGAAATCACCCCAGTCTTTCTGGGCGTATTTCCGTAGCATGATGCTAACTTTTATAATGTGTTTTTTAAAACATTGCTGGAAAAAGGAAAAGAATCAGACGTTTTACTAGCCGCACGCTAAGTTAGCTTTGGGTTGAGCAGTACTTCAATTAGCAGAGCAGTAACTGAAGGCAGTGTCTGTATCCTCTGTGACTTGGACGGAGTCGGAGTCTTTCACTTAATCATTTATAACTAATTGCAGTAGCTCTACAAAGTCAACGCAAATCTTTGGAGTGTGCTTATACTAAGGAAGAAATTAGTAGCATATTTTTGCTGTTTTTCAGCGTCTCGCATTGCAACTGTGCTCAGATGTACTTTTTTTCATTAGTGTCAGACTTGTAAGCCTACTTCGGGAACTGAAAACCCAAGCTGTGTTAGCTCCCAAGCCTGATGGCTGGTAGTGATGCATCATGGAAGGACGGCCACGTTTTTCTTTACTTTTACTTAATGTTCTGTGACTGCAGAGAATCTGTGATTTAGCTCACAAAGTAGGTTAAGCACGTAGGGAAGGAGGTTTGTATAAACTCTGTAGTGCAAGACTGGCAAAGCTGTTGAGGTTTCCAGCGTACTTCTGAAGCACGCAGATTCCCAACACCTTAATTGAGAAGTTATTTGGCAAACAGAGAATGAGCCTTGAATGCAGGCGTGGATCTGGCCCTTAAATGACCTGCAAGGCTTTAGGATGAAATCCTATTTAATATTTCTTCAGTGATTTCTATTAAAGTATCTCCAAAGTGTTTTAAGAACAACACTATTAAGAGTTTGGGAGATGGGAGGATCTCTCTTTTCCACTTTACTTGGAAAGGGAAAAAAAGGCAGTTTGGAATTTATTTGGAGGACGAGGAGGTTCCAGGTCCTTGAAGATTTTCTGATTATTTGCGGCAGCAAATCTTTGGGGCTGTTCTGACGTGGGCTCTACCAGTCACTGTGCTAGGGGAAAAACAAAGGTTCTTTTTAGGTGTGATTCTTCCTTGCATCCACCCCTGGGAGCTCTGGGCAACGTGCTCATGCCCAGCACTGCTGCACATGGGTGAGGAACAAGGCAGAAAGGTTTCTTTCTGGTTTTTTGGGGGTTGCCTGCAGTTCTCTCTCCTCTCATTTTTCTTGCTCAGCTTTCCCCCGGTTGCCTAAAAAAATTCCGGTTTTGTGGTTCTGAGATGAACAGTCTGCGCTGTTTCAAGGGAACAAATATCTCTGTAACAATACCCAGGAGCTAAAAGTGCTCTCCTCTTTTCTCCCCCAAATAAAAGAAATTTAGAAGACTAAACATGACTTAGAAATTCAGTCGAGCTCAGGTTCTTCACCTCTCTTTGCCCAAAGCTCTAACCAGTAGCTTAGTGGTTGGTTACTGCTTTTGGAAGGTGTGGTTGTAGCTCAGATAGTAGCGCATCAATGCCTATCTCCTGTCTTGCAAAAATACATGTACATCTTGGACCGGTAAAGAAAAGTCACAAGAAAAGGCAAATCTGATGAGCTGGAAATCGGTTATGGGCTTGGATGTTACAGCCACACTGAAAACTCCTGGTCCAGGGTGTGTTTTGAAAGAGAAATGTGCTGGCAGTGCTTTCCCCCCCTCCTCCTTTGTCCCATTTGATCCGTGCCCCAGTGCTGGAATTGGTGACACTCTTACGCCCCGCTCAAACTGTTGTTGCTGAAGATGTTCCTGTAAATATTCCAATGGCCGCGTTGTCATCCCCTACCGCCCCAACCAGTCCCATGGAGTTACTCAGTCCCACGTGCAGACCAGATTGATCCTGCGGTGAGGAACGCTTTCCAGGAACTTCCAAGGCCATGAAGTCCCCGAAGGAGAGCAATGGCCAAGTCAGCCATGAGCTGAAGCACAGGAACCTGCCTTGCCGGCTGCTCCACCACGTGTTGAACTTCATAAGTTAAAGAAGTCATTACCCCGCTCTGCTCAGCGCTTGTCAGCCCACACCGGGAGTGCTGTGTGCAGCTCTGGTCCCCGCTGTACAAAAAGGATGTGGACAGGCTGGAAGGGGTCCAGAGAAGGGCCACCAGGATGATGGGAGGACTGGGAAGCCTGCCATATGAGGGTAGGCTGGGAGAGCTGGGTTTGTTCAGCCTCGAGAAAAGGAGGCTCAGAGGGGATCTCATCCCCGTGTACCAGCACTTAAGGGGTAGTTACAAAGAAGATGGAGACTCCCTTTTCACACGCAGTCACACGGAGAGGACAAGGGGGAACGGACACAAGTTGCTCTTGGGGAGATTCCGATTGGACACCAGAGGGAAATTTTTCACCCTGAGGACAGTCACCACTGGAATAATCTCCCCAGGGAAGGGGTTGACTCGGCCACGTTGGGCACCTTGAAGAGTCGTCTGGACAGGGTGCTGGGCCATCTTGTTTAGACTGTGCTCTTCCTAGAAAGGTTGGACTGGATGATCCCTGAGGTCCCTTCCATGTGATTCTGTGATTCTGTGTTGTCAGACACTTCCCTATTGCTCTGTTGTAGCTGCTGGTCAGCAAACTCGGGTGGGTTTTTGCTAGCATAAAATCTCATTGATGCTGGAGGAGAACAATAATGGTTGGTTGTGTTGACTTCTAATGACTTTTTTCTTAGTCTAATGTGTTCCTCGTGACACAAAGTTATGTTCTGTTTCCTGACCTTATCCCTCATGGAGATACCTCCCTACTGTTAGCTTGGTTCGAGGCGGTACCTGTGCCTCGCTTGAGCACTTTGGGGGGTCACGTTCACACCTTGTGAAAAGCAGGTGCAACCCCATTAACTCCAGATGGAGGCATAACAGTTGAGACCCGATTGAATTTTGTCCTTCAGCTTCCCGTACCAACCTCATGTTGGGGCTAGATGAAAATATACTCAAAAAAAACCCCTCCCCCCCCCTTTTTATCGATAGCAGGTGGAGTTAGTTACCTGCGAAAGAGTGATGGGTCAATTAAACTGCACGTTGCGGAGGTACGAACAACGATGCCACACGTGTATCAGTTGCGGGGGACTAAGGGAAGACCTCCCAGCTCAATTGAGAGGTGCTTTTTTCTTTTAAAAGGTATATAAATGAAAATTGGAAAGGGCTGGAGGGAAGGTGTGAGATTTTTCTTGGTGTTTTTTTTTTTTTTTTAGAGTTATGTTTTTTATCCTTAATAGATTTATAATATGCAGGTCCCTTTATTTGTTTCTATAAAATTAACTAGTAAATTTAAAATGGAAAAAAGCTAGTAATAGGAACCAGGCCATCTTTGCCAACGCTGAAATATTGCTGTATTTATGAAAGGTAGACAAGGGCATTTTTCCTTCTGCCAGGTTTTATGCTGGAGTGCCACATGTTGGAGGGTTATAAAACTTTTACTAACGAGAAGTTGGAGGAATGCTAACTTTCTAATTGCCCC
>VZTV01006611.1:4004-19128 GCA_013400875.1 Anhinga rufa | reverse complement strand
GCTGCTGTTTATTTTGGTCTTTTAAAAATGTGATGGTAATTTTGAAGTCTGCGAGCTTTAAATGTAGGCAAGCAGGGCCTGGCAGGGCGGGAAGGATGTCTTACCTGGTGGCCAGAAGGGTGGCTGCTGAGCCGGTAGAGAGCAGTGCTGCCTCTTGCTCCGCTAATTCGGACACCCTGGAAGAACTCCTCAGCATCTCAATCCTGCGAATCCAGGCTCAGTCAGTGGGATTTTTGTCACTTTGATTTTTAATTCATTAATGAATTTATTTATTTATTTAGCAAGGATTTCTTTACCACGTCCGTAAAATAGTGACAGCATGTTCATGTTGGGAGACCCCTTGGTGTCTTTGGGTGAAACCTCTACCTAAATGCTGAATTATTACTGGCAACGCGTGTTATATTAGATATCCTTTGCCTTAATATTTTTCTTGAAAACAGGTTGTTAGGGCAGCGTGATTGAACGGAATGGATTAGTTGGCTGTAATGGTCGAAGAGGCATTAAAGTGCAGAAGAGCTTCGTGGAAGCTTATGGGAGTTGTTTGGTGCTTGAGGGATTAAATCTTGTTTGTGCAGAGATGGTAGTTTCCTATTCCAGAAAATTTAAATGTGTGCTTCCCTCCCACTCTTCTTTTTTCTCATTGTCATTTTTTTGCTATTACTTCCATGCCGTTGGAAGTGTGGCAATGGTGAAATGGTTTGAAATTTCAGTCTTTAAATCTAAACCATCGTAAAGTGCTTTATGAGGATAAGAAATGATGCCCTGGAAACAGGGCGTTTTCTTTTTCTTCTCGAGTATTCTTAAAAAAAATGTATTTGAGGGGGGAGAAGCAGAATTAGGGCTTTGAAAAAATGCCTCCAGGTTGGGCTCCTCTTTTGTGTACCACATGTTGCTCTGAAGGAAGTTTGTCACCAAAGAGTACCGCTGATTTATAAACCTCAATGATGACTTCAATAAATTCAGCTGAAATTCAACTGCAGATCCTTTTCCAATGCCGTGTCTGCGGACGAGACGGGCTAATGTCATACATCACACCTTCTTTGGCAGATATTTTGGCCAAACGTTTCAATCCACAATAGCGGATTATTCTAATCCTTATTAAGGTACCCTAATGAAAGCAACCTGTTTGGAAAGGATGTAACACTTCTGAATGCCGTTAATGTCGATTGAGGATATTAACACCCCGGGTCCAATTTAGGATCCTCCCATAGGGAATTCAGCGGGAGAACTAAGCATGCAGCTTTGAAGATGTCTAGATCCGAAACTTCACTCCTGGCCTTAGAAAAGCGATAATGCCTGTGTCGTAATGATCGCACACCAAGTGAGATTACAGGTTTCCAAGCTAGCAATGTATTTTGTTATGGGGAATTTCTGTACCAGTGTTCAAGCGATCGCTTCTGGGCAGCCGCGGTCCTACCACGGCTCCTCCTTTGCTCCGTGTTGTAGTGGTAGTGAGTAATTGCAATGTAAAGGCACAGCGTGCGATATTAGAACATCTATTCTATGAAATACGCATTTAATTTGTGTGAATACTTTATGTGAGATCATGCTTTCTGAATTCATAAGTGGGGTTTATGAAATAATACATAGCGGGAACAAAAGATGCCTATTTAGATCTAGTGAATGGCAATGATGACCTTTTCCATCTCTTGCTTTTTAATTGGGATGTCGGGGATGAGCATGAGAGGAACAGGCTTCGAACGCCCAAAAAACCATTGTGCCATGAGGGATGTGATTGAGGCCTGTCAGTCTGGAAGGGGTGGTGGCTCTGGGAGTTGGAATGGCTCTTAATACTGGCTCTTACGAATCGAGGAGTAGGAAGCCAGCTCTAACAGCCTCCCGTCTTCCAGCTGCGGCGACCTTCTTGTGTAAGGTGGCAACACCAATGGTATTGTGGTCAAAGACTCATTTGCAGGATTTTTTGAATGGTTGGGCCAAATATTATGTATATTGTTAGCAAACTGGTACGGTCACGCTGCAACGTTGGGGCCGTTGTCCTGCCCAGTCACTTGCAAAATTATATCGAACCATAAAATAGATGGGATTCAGCCTGGGGTCTGATTAAATCTTATTTATGCCCGCTACTCACCTCAGCACTGCAGAAAGCTGTACCTATAGGGGCGAGATCCCGGCCCATGAGGGCAACAGCAGAGTTTCCTTTGAGTTTCATGAGGCCAGGATTGTCACCGTGTGGGTTGAGCTCAAGTGGGAGCTGCTCAAGTTGAACCTGGGATCCTTTTGAGTGGTTAAACGGTAGGTAGGTTGTGGGGGAGAGGGCAGGGAGGTAAAGAAAAAGAAAATAAGAGGATGAATAACGCTTTCAGGTCTTTATTGCTGGCTGAAAAGTTCTCTGCAGTTTCCCCATTAGCCTTTAGAGGGCAGATCATGTCCAGTAAATAGTAGAGTTAGGGATTTGCCTGATACTTCTGGTTGTGAATTCTGAAAGTTTGGAGACCATGAATATAGATTATTTTTTTTTTTAAATGCATAATTTTAATTAATTCAGCAATAACTTCTGGTGCTTTAAAGAATGAACGATACGTCAACTTACAGGAGCAAGATGAGATCAAGTTCTGATTTATCTGTGTATTTACAGTCTTTCTAGTTTCAGTGCTAAAAATCGTGATACTTATCGGTGTGGGGAGAAAAATCTTGGGAATATACTGTGGTAGGGAAGAATTATGTAATATGTTGACTAAGCTCATTTTTATGTTAAAAAAAAAAAAAACCAAACACAAAAAATGATTTGAATTTGGCGAGTGGGTTTTGGAGAGTAATGCTGTATGATGAATGTGTAATTCCACTCTCCTCTCCTGTAATCTCTTCTCTAAATCCCCAGGCCTTATGCCCGGCAGCCTTATCCTTGGTGCACAACTGCTTAGAAAAAAACCTGTTTATCAACAGAATATTCCACAATGTCAGAGGAGTCTGTGTGAAACGAAGGGAGCCAAATGATATTTAAGCTCCTCTGTAAAGTCATTTTCAGTGAAACTTTTCGAATGGGGATTAAATACCCCTTATAGTCAACATGCTTGGAGAAGCAGCGGCTATTTAATTCTCTGATTAATTAAAACCAGAAATAACAAAATAATGTTCTGCTTTCTTCTGCTGCTACCCTAAAGCTCATGGATCATGGAGAAGATGATAATTCTTGAAAAAGGCATTTCGTTCTTAACAAGAAAAGCTAGTCTTTGTGGCTCAGCCCTTTTGGCATCTGCTTTGCGGGTTTCTCATCAAAAAAACCATAGGGGTTATTCCTAAACAGAATGAAATAGTCTTTGTTCCAAGAAGGATTTCTCTCTCTCTTTTTTTTTTTAAATATTTTTTTTTTTAAAAATCTTCTGAAGGTGGAAGAACACTGTCTGTGTTCCTCAAGAGACATGAACTAGGTAGTAGGAGTTTCTTTAGATTTTAGGATTCAGTCTTTAACTGCTGTGATCCTTGCCCTGTCTCGTTGCTTAACTCTTTGGTTCGGTGGTACATGGCTCTGAAGTTGTCACACAATCCCAGACTCACAGAGCGGCGGGGGCTGGCAGGGCCCTCCGGAGCTGCCCCCGTCCAGCCCCTGCGTGAGCAGCACCCCCAGAGCAGGGGCACAGGACCGCGTCCAGGCGGGGTGGGAATGGCTCCAGGGAAGGAGACTCCACAGCCTCTCTGGGCAGCCTGGGCCGCTGCTCTGGCACCCGCACAGCAAAGGGGTTTTGCCTCAGGTTTCAGTGGAACTTCCCGTGTTCCAGCTTGTGCCCGGTGCCCCTTGTCCTGTCGTCGGGCACCGCTGAGAAGAGCCCAGTCCCACCCTCCTGACACCCGCCCTTCAGACACTGATCAGCACTGAGGAGATCCCCCTCAGCCTTCTCTTCTCCAGGCTGAACAAGCCCAGGTCTCTCAGCCTTTCCTCCCCAGGGAGATGCTCCATCCCCTGAGCATCCCTGTGGCTCTGCGCTGGCCTTGCTCCAGCAGCTCCCTGTCCTTCTGGCACTGGGGGCCCAGCACTGGACTGTTGTCCTTACAACACCGCCCACTCTGAAGTGGACAGCAGTTTGGGTGAGCACCTTTACCTCCCACTGGAAAGACATTTCTCTATCATAGAGAACAGGATAGTTATGGCTCTCAAGACATCATCTAGTCCCGCAGGTTCTTCCTAGGCATGATTGACGTTATGGAGCCTGTCTCTAGCATGCAGTCATCAAACATGTTCTTAGGCCTCCAGTGATGGAGCCTGTCCCAGTAGGCTGTCCACTGTGGTCCTTTGCTGTCCTCAATGCTCCTGGCCCTCCTAACCCAGATCTCATCTTGGCATGATCCGTTGCATTTTCTGGGAGCGGAGCTCAGTGCCCGTAAGAGTCTGTGAAAGTGCCTTTGGGTGCATCTCACAGCAGATGAATCATCGGTGCCGATGTCTTGGGTGACATTGCGTTGAGCTGTTGCCGAGAGGGTATTTGTACAGATTCTGTCTCATGGAAGAAGGTTGGAAGAGAAGATCCGCGCCCTTGCTTGAATTGGTGGAAGGCTGCCCACTGCTTTGATGCCGTCGAGGACCAGCTGTGGAACCTGTTATCTCAGGTTATCGCGAGTTGAGGATAGTTTCTGACTGCAGATCTGGAGCGAGTTAGATCCTAAGGGTATCTGCTGTGCAGATTCCCAGATCTGATTTAAGAGATTTACAAGCTGCCTTGCGGAAAAGCCAGGAAAATGTTTTGTCCAGGAGTCACCACTTTATCCTTCTATTTAGATGCGTCTCTGTGTGTTCCAGGATAATTGGGGCCATCTACGATAGGTGCTTTGAAGGTTGCTGGTTTCTCAGAATCTTGAAAAAAACCCAAACCAGACTGATAAATGGAAACAAAAGCAGAATCTTGAAAGGAAACTTATCTCCAAAGTGCTTGACAAGGCCCAGAGAGCGGGTGTGTGAAAGAGCAGTTTGGGGACTCCCACAGAGAAGGGAATATAAGGGTTTAATCTGAGGCCAGGCTCCTAGGATTAACGCTCTTTTCCCCGTATGAGTTTTTGAAGGTCAATGTGGTCAAGGTAAATAAGTGTGGAGCAGAGACCCAAGCACTGATGAGCTATATAATCCTTGTTTGCTGTCCTGGCTGAGTGAGCAACCCCTTCCTCTGTTGTGATTCTTGACACGTAAGATGGGGATATTAGGCAGGGTGTTCCTAGTATACCGGTAGCTTTAAATGGCCTGTACCCTCTAGACAGTAGGAAGGAAAAATGAGAGGAAAACCATTGAGAAATGTTGGAAATGGCTTATAGGAATCTTTTCATTTGCCTTACTGTGGTTTGTGAGAGTGCATGAGGGCCTTGGGGCGTGTCGGACCTTGGGCGGTGGTGAAGCAGCACTCATAAGCATGCTCTAATTGTTTTTCCAGAGTTACCCATGGATCAAACCCTGAAAAGCTTCACAGTCCAACATGCCTTCAGCTTTTTGTGAGATCTAATCCGCAACTTCTTTTTACCGTAAATTGCCATAGGCGTGATAGTAGCAACTTCCTTGAGCAGGGTGAGAGGTGTAGGACAACTGCTGGAGAGTTGCCCAAGTCGATTTAAAGAGAGGCGAGGGTTAGTGTGCTGATGCTTGCTGCTGGAGCTGCCTGCGGGCTTTGGTCCTTGAGCTGGGACTATTCCCGTGTTGGGGGTGATGGTGCAGGGGGCTGGAGGCCTCTCTGAGTTGAGGGCTTTCAGATGGAGGAGGACGTTGCCTTGGTGCTACGTTGGCTGCTTGCTGCATGCTCCAGTGCTTTGCTGTGGTTACCTTTAATGGAAGCACCGAGCCCACGCAAGTGTGCGGCATCACGTGTCCTTAAGTCACAGCCTGAGACTGTCCCTTTAGTCCTTCCCTCCCTTCTCCATCTGCATCCCCTTTTCTTCTGACGTTGGTCTCTGGGAAGGCAAGCCTTTTGTCTGGATTTTTCCTTTTTAATGGTTTCGGCGAAAAAAACCCCTAGTACCTCTGTCATGCCCTGATTGTCAGAGAGCGTGTTGAAACAAACCCTCGCTTAGAAAATAATTACTAGTCCCTGGTGCATGAGAGAGTACTTAAAGCTGAGGCTTGGTCCTGCATGGTTGTGTGCACGTGAGTCATTCTGGGACGGGGAGGGTGAGAGTTGGACCCTCTCACCTGTGACCGGTTTTGGTTGCGATTACCTTGCTGCTCTCTCTCTTACTTGGCCGGGTTTGGTTCGGTTGCAATTAGGCTAACGAGAGGTTAAACCGAAGTGTGGGAGTTTCCACTTGTGCTTTGAGTCATAATTAAGTCTCATCAGGGAGAGAGGTGCCTCTTCAATGTTATGTGAAAAGGCAGCATTAAAAAAAACACCAACATCAGAGCGTGGTTTATAGGATTGCATATAGCAGGGGATTTCGTATGTAGGCGCTCAGCATTTGAAAAGGAATTTTAAATTGTTGGTAAAAGTTAATCAAAGAATATGCATCCAGTTGCTTAAGTGAGCAGTAAACTATTTATCTCAGCCCGGCTCGCGAAGTGCTTGGGACAGATTGAACAAAGACCTGAGCTGTGGAGTTGTCAGGGCCACGGTCTTTAATGTGTTTGAAATACTTTGTAGAACAGCCGTCCTCCTACTGCTTTTAGTCCGCTTATCTAATTTTCAGCTTCTCCACTCCGTGTAAATGTGATAAATAAACTTTGTAATCGCATAACTGAGCTACTTTTGATGCCTGCCTGCAGATAGCTTGTTCTTGAGGCTAGATCACACAGAAGTGTAAATCAACACTTAGCTCAATAAAGGACTTCTTGAAAAATGGCTGTTGGTCTTTTATTGTACGGCTGACCTGGAGGACGTGGTTGCCTAAGTCTTTTTATCAATGCTAATGTGATAAACTTCTTTTTACAGCTCCTAGGAAGGGAGAGTCTTGATCATTCCTTTCTCCAAGTACTGTACTGCAGGAGCTTCCCCAAAGAACAGTTGAGGTTTAATAGGTTTTGTATAAAATGCTGAATTAACCAAGTTACTCTTTACAACGAACTCTGAGGATATAAATAATGCTGACCTCGTCTTGCGGGTAAGGAAAAGGAGCAGGAGCGTGGAGATGAAGATAAATCACTGGGTGAAAGCAAAAGAATTGCGTGTTCCCCATTGCACACTCGATGCCAAAAATTTATATTTGAGCAGAATTGATATTTGGGAATATCAGTATCATGAGCTGGATCTTAGCACCGGGTGGGCTGCGGTGGAAGAGTCATTTTTAGGGAAGGAGGAGGTTGAAGCAAAGTCTGTGCAGGGTGTTGGGCAGAGCAAACTTGTTGAATGCTGCATTTCTAGACTTATTTTTTTTTTTTAATGACCAGGAATCGAGTTAAAAAAGTCACATTCTTGGTCGTCGTTTCCTGTGCCGATGGTGAACTTTGTCAGACAAACCTCCTACAAATTGTTTTCTCTGATAACCAGTTAACACCGAGAGAGCAGATTGGCAAAAACTCTTATCATCTTGACAAGCGACGGGCCTTTCGTTAAAACTCAAACCAGAAGCTGTGTCAGTGTGTTGAGTTTACACCTTGCAATAATAATCCGTGCTTTTATCTGATCGGAGGGGGATTTTATAACTTTCGAATGGGTCTTTGGCGGGGAGCCAGCCCTACTGTCATTTTTTATTAACTTTCTTTTTTTCTTCCCCTGTAGCCAGTTTGCTTTTTCTGTAGTATTGTTTAAGGAATATGTATCCCATTCCTAGGGATATTGGGAAACAATATTTTAAAGTTCTGTGTCTGAGCCCATTAGAGGGGTCTATAAAACAATCGCAGCAGCAAATGTGCAGTAACTAATCAAAACCACCGAAGCTAACCACAGTGGTGCTTCAATCCTGTGTAAATAATAAAACCTCTTTTTTTTGCTGTGCCTTATCTACTGTCTCATCAGGAAAGAGCTAATTAGATTCTTCTAAAAAGTAAATATTGTCAGTTCGTCGGTGGGTGGAGGTGACGGGAGGTGAGACATGCTCACGCATTGGCAAACCAATGCAGAAAACAAGGCGAAGTTACAAAAATCCTATAAAAAGCTATTTGAATTTTAAAGGAGCTCATTCCCTGTGTAGGTGGTATAGCAGCTTTCCCTTACGGTGGGTATGGCTTCTGTAGGCAGAGCCTGGAGGGGCCCGTGACCTGCTCTGCTACGTCCTGCTTTTCCCCAGTTTAGCGACGCGGGTTGGGGTTGCAGGTTTGGGGCCGCGTTCGCTCGGTCACAAGCAGTCAGGTTACGCTGACAAATCCAGCTACAAAAATTGGGTGACTACTTGTCACTGGTGTTCTAAGCCAATACATTTAATTTCTCACGCAGGCGTTGGGTCTGTGCCCTTGGGCCGTTGGGTTGGCTCGGTTGAGTTGCCATGGGTGGTGAAGGTGGAGTCGCAGCTCCGAAGCTTGCGGCAGCCATTTCAGGATGGACTCGTATTGAGGACTCGTATTGAGGACTCGTATTGAGGACTTGTATTGAGGACTCTTGTAGGACAGGCTTGAAGGGAAAAGCCCCAAAGCCATGTCCTGGAAGGCTGAGCACTTGGCGGTGTGGTGTACAGGTAACATAAAAAGAAGTGGATGGCTGGGGAGAGAAACGTAATAAAAGTAGAAGTGCTTTTTTCCCTTCTTTCTTTGATTCTCTGTTTCTCGAGGAACAACAGCAAAAGAGACCGATTCTTCTGGTTGCATGCAGCCAACAAAACCTACCCACTTCTCAGCTGTGGAGATGAAGGTCTCCTAGCCTGCCCCATGGCCAACCTCGGTCCGCTTACAACAGCAAACGTAGGTCACTGACCTAAACCTGAACCTGGTGGTGGAAAGCCGTCTTTGCTTCTTACATCAACCAGCCTGGAAATAGCGTTGCTGTCAGGGGGACTGGGGTTTCTGCCGTGTCAAAGCGGCGTAGGGTGTTCCTGTGCTGCAGAGAGGCTGCCAAGCTGCTGTGCTGATCGCCTGGATGAAGAAAGTAGCTGTGCTTGGAGGGAGTTTCAGCTACGTGAACCAAACGCTTTGTGTGTTATTGCTAAATGTAACGTTAGCTACGAACAGACATTTGGTTTCTTACCTTTTTTTTTTTTTATCATCACATTAAGCAGAGAGTCAAGAGATTGATAGTCTTGTATAATAGAGGCAATTTTACAGAATAATACAAAAATGCACTTGCTTTCATGTAAACCACACCAAAAGGTAAGGGGATTTTTTATTTGATTTTTGTCCCTCGAGGGCTTTTCGCCTCCCCCGTAGCCCCAGGTCCCTCCGTTTTCAGAGGGCACGCTGGAGTGTCGCCTGTGCTTTGATGTGGTTTCTAAAGTGTGCCTCTTCATTGGGCTCCCTACAGATGCCTTTATGTGAAACAGAACATTAAAATCCAAATGTGCCTGCTCTGCAGGTCATTTTTCATCCTTTATGTGCAACGTCAAATATATTGCAGGGTTGTTCTGCTGCACCCCCAGCCCGGGAAGGTGCGGGTAACGAGATGGGGGTAGGAGCGGGGAGTTCCTTGGCGGTTAAGCCCAAATTTCTCCTTAGTTGCTTCCTCTGGGCCTCTCCCCGGCTCTCTCTTTCTCTCAAGGTGAAACTGAAACCTCGGTGACTTCACCCAAGCCTGCCGAAGTTAAAGAAAATTTGATATTTCTCACTTATAGGTCACTTCAGTCCAGATTGTTTCCTGCCAAGAGTGGGGGTGGGGGAAATGCCCTCCTGGTAATGGAAAAGCAATTACTATTTTTTCTGGCATGTACGTTGTGTCGTTCCAGCGTAACACCTAGGTTATGGGCTCTGCTCGTATCGCACCGGCTGCGCCCATCGTACGGCGGAGCGGCGGCTGTGCGGAACGGGGCTCACGTGCTGTGATGTGCACCAGTGTGCCGGAAGGGAATAAACATCCGCTGGGCTACTTTGGGGCCATTTGTAGGTCTTTAAGGTAGAAATACCTGGAAAATCTGTTCTCATTTAGAACTTACCCTCTCACTCAAGTTCCTAAAGGTAAAAATTGCTCTTGGTAGGCTGCAAAGCATTTGTGCCATTGGGAGCATCTCCGTGGCCGCTTTTTGTGGACCTCTGAGAGGTGGGATATACTTTTTTCCCCCCCCTTTTTTTCTTTTTTCCCAGGAGGTCCCTGGACTTTAATTCAGGTCAAAATTTTTCTCTTGATAAACTTCAGTTTATTTGCATTTTAAAGCATGCAAAAGGCAAAATGTGGCATTTGAATTTGGATGTTGAGCTTCTTGGAGTGGTGGCTTTTTCTGGAAGGACAGGCTTTCCTGACTTCGGGGTTTTGATTCAGATCTTATCAATATTAGGTTTGGCTCTTACCAATATTGATATCTGGTTAATAAATGTTACGTACTACTCTTGTCCTCTTGTCATCCTTCAGCTTCAGCTATGCTCACGTTAATATCTCTTGTTTGAAGAGGTGGGGGAGCCAAGATAACGTGTCTTCTGAGAACATGTCCACAGGGTCCTCCTCCGTTGAGACTAATCCTGTGTTCAGCCGAAAATGCTGAATGTTACATGCTTAGGGCTTCGACAGCGAAGTTCAGAGCTGGTGGTGGCATCCTTCAGCTTGTTAGCCCAGATTTTTCCCCTCCCATGACCATTTTTTCTGCTGTGATCTTGCTACGCCCTGTTTAATGATCCGTTTCAAGCACGATGTTTTACCCAAAACTTTGCATTTTCCCATTCTTTGATTTCTTCCCTTTCTAGAGGAAAAAAGATTACATAAATATGAGAGATTTTAATGAGTACACTGGGCTTGCTTTTAGTGTAATTTACAGTGGATTCAGTGTTATAACTTCATTACGCTTCAGTTGAGTAACTTATGTCATAAATGGGCGTATCTGAGAGTGGAATCGAGCCTCGAATCTCTTTGTTGTGTGGGCTTCAGAAGGACCAAACGCTCACTCCCCTTTTTGAAGTCCTAATTCTCTTTATATGATGTTGCAATGCCTTTCTATAGAGTTATTCCTCTGAAGTTCGAGATTTCTAATGCAAAAAATACCACTTTTCCCCCAATTGCTTCAAGTATTGACGTTGCTAGCAGAATTTGTCTTCAGCAGTGTTCACACGGACCTTTTCCTGTGGCTTTGTTGCAAAAATCCCTATTGTTGAGACTCATCCCTTAAGAGATCTTTTTAATAAGCTTGGTTGGTAGCTCCCTTGCTCAGCCGTTAATTCTCTTGTAAGAGCACTTGTAATTAACGCCAGCGATACTACTGCTTTCCAACCACTAGAGGTCAAGATTGTGCTGTGGGATAGCACAGGGCTGCGCGTCATGTAAGGTTTAGCTCCAGCTCCTGGTGCAAACACGTCCAGCGTCAGCTATATCTATTTAATTTTGTTATCAATTGCCACGCTCGCTAATTAGGATGAAGCCGATCGTACGTGCGTGGTGCGAAGGACACTTTGCCTTACACAACGGTAGAGCCTGCTGGATTTTGCAAGGGTTGGGATATCCACGCCGTGCTTGCGTTTTAATATTCTTCAGATCTAGAAACTACGCAAGCGATGGGTCTCTGATGGGGTCTTTCTTCCCAAGGAGGGATTCAAACGGGAGTTGAGCTGAGAGAGGCTGTCAAAATAAAACTTGCTCATAAATTTTTTTGTGTGTGATATTAATACTTTTAAGTGTTTAAAAGGAAATAATTTGGAAGGTTTGCACTCTAGACAGAGCTTTCCACTTTCTGCGGTTCAGGTAGCAAAAGGAATTTCTTTTTTTAAATAGGTTCCACTTGTTTTAATTCTCCGTTGTTTTCGTAGCAGAGTTGGTTTCACTGACAACACTATCTACAATACAATTTCTGGTATTCCTTCTTCCTTCTAAAGCCAGGCTGTTGCGTTGGCGTGGGGCAGGGGATGGTCCCCTTTCGCCACCTCATTTGTCCCCTGTTGTAGGGGAGCAATACAATAGACGGGTGCAGGTTTGATTGGGGTTGTACAGGTCAGTTTTGGTTAATAACTGAAATATATGTATAAAACTCATTCTTTTTTAAAAAGAAACCTGCCATCTAAACTAACACTTTCAGAAGGACATCTGGATGCTTTCCATACACCTTTATATAAAAAATTTATAGAAAAATATGGGAGGGATCGGTAAATCTGTGTGTATATATCCATATAAATTTCAGGTTTTCAGAGTGTTTAGTTTCTAGTTACTCCAGAGCATAAGGCCACACGTGCAGAACCACCGCATCCGTTGGCTTGGCCTTTTCCCCCCCTTGTTTTGGCCATGACTTGGCACTTGTGTCGGGAAGAGTGACTCTGTGCCATTCCCCCTCCTGGCCCTTCCCCTTCAGTTTGTAGTTCTCGGTCAACTCTCTTGAACAAATGGGGCTAAACCATTTTGCCTGTTAAATATTGAGCTCGGTAACAATGAGGAAACCAAGTGAGTTCTTGCAGCAGAGCACACGCGTTGACCTCCGCCGCAAACAAACTCCAAAGCCCCGGGAATGGGTATCGACAGCGGCTCGAGGGAGTTCCGCCGGGTCCATGTGTTTTGCTCCCTGAATCGTGGCGTTTCTCCCAGCGAGTTTTTGTTCAGTACCTCTTACAGCTCATTCTGTACATCAGCAATGTACAATTAAGCTCTCCTGGGGTACCACAAAAATGCTTTCAGGAACCTCTGGGGTCCAGATGTGGAATGTTTTGTGCTGACATGGGTTGAAAAGAGGAACAAATCCAACGTTTAAGTACGTCCTTTAATTTAGCCTGTGACAGTCACCACATGGCCTATGGGCTAATATTTCTGCATCTGTGCTGTAAATAGATCAATATGGCAGTATGATGGGTTTGGCGTTTTGATTTGTGAAGAGTCAGAATATTGTTTGTATTGTTGCATAATCCCTGGAATGGTTTTGAAATGAATCTCCTGTTTCTTTGGAATATCTGGGTTAGGAAAAACATAACATTTCTAAGTTCCATTAAGCGTGTGTTTTATTTTGTCTCATTTGTCGTATTTCATGACTGATTGCATCTTCTGGCTGAAAAAAAAATAAATATGAATCCGAGGATGCTATCGTAAAACGTGAAATCCGCTTTTTTTCTAGGCACAGCAGCAAAGAAACCTGGACAATATTGTATCACAGCATCCCAGGATAAGCGGGGGAAAGAAGTCCAAGAAAGAAGTCTGCGCAAGCTCAGATCTGGAGGTAAAAAACACTAGCCCCATGTCTGAGCAGGATTCGGGTATCCTGGATGTTGAAGATGAGGATGAGGATGAAGAGGTAACTGTATAACATCAAATCCAGGAGATGGGACAGTTTGGGGGTGATCAGTAGTGTCTCGGACGGTGTTTGCACCTCGCTCGGTCCTTCGCGTTGCCATGCAGCGTGCCATTAAGGTGCAGAGTGGGCTGTAGAACACGGTGGGTGATTCGGTGTTGGGGTAATTTGTACTGTTGTCCCTGTTCTTGTTACCAGGCTCAGCAGAGAGGCCAAGTATTGTCTGAGAACTGAACAGCCCACATCTGTCCTCCGCTTCTGTGCTTGCTTGGGAAGGCAGTTTGGTACCTATCCTTCCTTTAAAAAAAGCTAAATGGCTGCGTAGCGCATGAGATGACGTGGCCTTGTCTGTGGGACACGTGTCTTGGCGGCAGAGCCGTACTTTGCATCGACAAGGATTGCATCGGGACAGGACTTGTTAAATGCCATTTTAATTCCTCGGCGTGCTCCCTTTCTGCTGCTCCTTCCTCCGACTGGCCCCTGTTTTCCGTAACCGCGAAGCTTAACCTCGCTGTCAGCGTTGCTTCTTCTCTCCTCCCTGCGCATGCAGCGGGACATCTTGGGTTTATGGTCCTTGAGGCAGAGGGACAGGGCTCTCTTGCGTCTTAGGAAAGGCAGCTTGGAGATACCTACTCGGCGCGTTGGTCGCGAGGTGTTGGGCTTTTTGATGTGTTCTTCATTTCTTGCGATGCAGTCTTGGCGTCCCACCTTGTGGCAAGTTTTACCTGCCGCGCGGGATGCTCTTTCTCTTATTGCTGTTACAGCAGGAGGATGGCATTTTCAGCTGTAACCTGTAACCGGACTGGGTGGTATTTGTTGCCCTGAAGTCTACGGCCAGCCAGAGAAGAGGATTAAGAACGAGTTTCTGAAGTTTAAAATAGCGCGGGTTGCTCAAGTGGTTCTGTGCTTGTGTTCTGCCTTTTTCCCTGCAGTTCAATTCTCTCCTCCTCCTCCTCCTGAGGAAGAATCCTCTCCTCTCCTGCACTTCCAAAGCAGACCGAGGAGATCGCCGCTTGCGTCCCAGGGACCAAGCTGTAGGGTACGACCCAGAGCCCTCACGTCGCGCTGAGGCCGCCTGGGTGGGCTATTTACTCCTACCTCAAAATGGAAATAGAGCCGAAGTTAAACAAAAGAAAAATAAGTGGGAAGGGCATGTTTTCCTTGAAAACAAACATTGATTTGAATAGATCTATTTTGGTATTTCCTTGTTAAAAACTAGATCTGGTCCTGCAATAATTCTTGTTCCATCTCGGTCTAAAAGCCTCGCGCTTGCTTGGGGAGGGCGGTCTAACAAAAGCAGGCGGCAGCGTGAAACGCGGCGGTACCTGTGGGGTCTGCAAAGCTTGAGCCAGTTGGGATTAGAAATTAGAACTGAATTTCCGTTAGAACTGAAAGGTGGAAGGAAAAGGATGAGGAAGCCGTCGAGGAGGGGAGAGCTGAGAGGCAAGGATTTGCCCAAGCGCAGGTGGGAGAAATCTCTGAGGCCGCTCGGATGGATGGAATTAACTCGGGTGAAATCCCACCTCTGCCAGTAAGGGAATAAACTTGCAGTGGGGACGAGGGTGTGGGCGTGGCCTGGCGGGGCGTGGCCTGGCGGGGCGTGGCCGCGGGGGGCGTGGCCAGGGCGGCGGCCGCTGTCCGTGGTGATGAAACGGAGCGCGGCAGGGCAGCAGCCCCGGCCCGCCGTGTCCGCGGCGCCGTCCGGGCGGAGAGGGGAGGGAGCCGGGCTTGGGGGCGGACGAGCTGGGCTCTTCCCCGTGGCTCCCCTGCCTCCTGGGGCTCTTCTCCTTCTTGGAGAGAAAATGACTTGTTTAGTCGTACAAATGGATCTCTCATCTGGAGATAGAGCCGTTACATTTGTGGGCCCCTCGGGACAAGAAGGACATGGAGGGGCTGGAGCGTGTCCAGAGAAGGGCAGCGGGGCTGGGGC
>VZTV01006603.1:39478-50969 GCA_013400875.1 Anhinga rufa | reverse complement strand
ATTGTAATTCTAGTTGAGGGAAAACAGTAACGTTAATAGGCTGCAGGCTTTGATAAACAGTGAGCAAAAAGAGATGTTTCCACTATTATGTATTATTTCTATAACATTGTACAACAATATCTTCATGCTTGCCCTATACACTCTGCTGGGTGTACACCTCAAGTTTACTGCACTGCTTGTAAATTCTTTTAAGGAAGACACTGCGCTTCGGCAGCTTGCTGCCTTCTGTGATGTAAGTGCAGTTTCTTCTGCACTGGTTCTTTTGTCTGTAATGTAGATTTTTGTTGCTTATCTAAAAGGAGTAGTGGATTAAACTGAGCTAAAACTGTAAAACGTGCTTTGTAAAGAGCATTATTTCAGCAATACTGCTCATAATGCTAAAGCACAGAATTAGGGGTTTGTTTTTCTTTGTTGTTTTGGGTTTTTTTACACAAACAACGAGCTTTTGAAATGATCATGCAAATATCATAGATATTCCAGTACATCAGCAGTTCAGCCATTCCTTAGCTCCTGTTCCTCTGAGGTTCATATAAAATTTGACTGATTTCCCCCCCTTTATTTTCTACCTTTAAATATTGTAAATCAAACAGTCAACACATCCAAAACATATCAGTTCTTTGAATCCTTCTGGAAGACTCCCTACTGTGCTGTCTGAATTTTTAAGCTTTTCAGCATCTCATATGACAAGTATGTTTTCTTCCAATGGACATGTGCAGTGCACAGTCTGTCAGCTTTTTCCCAACTCTGTCGCTCAGAAAGAACTTCAGCATTGCTATATCAACTTATTTTTGATAGCTGGAAGTGTTCAGGTCTTTCTCAATGAATCCTGTAACCATACTTCTTGCACTGGAAGAATAAATACAAATTATGGTAGCCCCTTGGTTAATCTTTCCCCATGTTCAGCTGTGCTTGCAGGCTGGAGTCACCAAGGCAGTATGTTTTTGTTTGCCAGTCTTGCTCTATGTGCTCCCTCTAGTGATCCAGCCACGTAAAACATTTCTTTCTGAGGGGGTAGAGCTGGAATTTCCCAGATGGCTCACAAAACATTTAATGAAGTGTGTAGCACAACCATTTCATTACAACATATTGTGTACTTTTGCCTTTAATAACTGTATTCCTCATCCAAGAAGTCTCTATAGCTTTCAAAAATGAATTACAGTGGTATTATTTTTCTCAGAATATATTTTTCCATGACAAGAATAGCACTTTCCTAAACTATTGTATTTATTAGCAACCTGTTACCCTCTGACACTACTGTCATTTTCATCAGCCTTGAGATAAAGTGAGTATCATTTAAAATCTCTTTAAAAATTATTAAACCAGTTTTATTTTATTGGTTTCTTTTTTTTTTTAACTGTGCATGAAACAAGAAAATAAGAGTCTGTAAAAATTAGAATTTTTATTCTGACTTGATGGCAGTCGAAAAATCAGACTAGCCTGGGGGTGAAATAATTTTCCATGGTGGGACAGAGCAATTGTGCTGTTCTGGTGAAGAACAGGCTGACTTAGAAGGTGTTCTCCATCTCCAAGCCAAAGCATAATGCTCAGTGCTCCTATTCCTTGGTGGCTACTGCTTCAGCTTTAGGAAGAGCTGCTGTTCTTCCTGTCAGTTTAGAGGCACTGACTGAATCTGTAGAAACAGGGGCCTGTGCACAATTTCTTGCTTCTTTGTGGCTTCTTTGCTCCTTCATTGCTTTTGCACATGCCTGTTGTCTGCCTGCATTTTCTCTGTCCACTGAGGATGTGAAGATATGTATCAAGATTGTATATAGATAGGGCTGAAGATCTTGTGCTTACTTTCTACATGGCAGGTGAATTTTACCCTGTTAGAGGGATATAACAATGGCATAAGGCAATTTATTCCTTCAAAATAAAGAAAAAAAACAACATAATTAATACACTGACTTCCTGTACCTTACAGCACCTCTGCTTAAATAATCATTCGGATTTATTAAACAAGTTTTTGACAACAGCTTAGTTACTGATGGGCAGAGCTGCAAATTAGTTACCACTAGCACCTCTTAGCTAGACTGACGAATTAAGAGGCAAAGAGATTGAACTGCCTTTCAATCCAGAAGTCGTCCTTCTGAAATATGCTCTTACATCTTCGGAGAAATCATGTGTAACCTAGTTGCTGCGGACAGGGATAGGATGCAAACTCCTTCCAAAGAGGTCCTTTCAGCGTGGATGTTCAATCTCCTGTAACAAGTGTCATTGTGAAAAGCTTCATCCATTGTGTAAATCAAAGGAGTTAGAAGAGTTGTGATCGAAATAATTTCATTTCTCATGTATTTGCATAAAACTATTAGAACAAAGTATTTTTTTTTTAAAACTGTGGCTTTATTCCCAATACCAGAATTCTGTCCTTGGAGCATCACAGAATTGGGTTTCATGTTCAATTCTTGACAGATATTTGAAAGAGGCGCTTCTGTTGTAAGCACAGCAGCAGCTGCAGCTACAGCTCAGCTTCCCTTGTTTATAGTGTGAACATCATCCTATTCATTGCAGCCAAATTGTGCTCTTTTTGGACAAACTTTAGCTTCCCATGAACTTCAAATGCTGAGACTGTGTACAGCAGCCTGGTCATGTGCCAGTGTCAACATTTTAATAAGTAATTGTTTATTCACAAAGTACAGTGTGCAAACAGTGTCCAATTCTTCTGGTGCTGGTTGAGTATTTCTCAAATTGATGGGAACAGGACTTGGCCCTTAATTTGCCAGCAACCAGGGCATTTAAATGAACTATGCCTTGGACAGCAGGTCGTCTAGCTGCTCACATGGAGTTCTCCTTGATGTACACAGTATCTCTGATAAGTCCAAGAGGTATTAAATCTAATGCACACGTGTGATTAATCTGTGCATGCATGGTGAATCTTACTGGCCCAGAAAAAAAAGTGTTATTTAATTATTTCATTAGCAACCAGCAATTCTACACTGAAACCAATCTATGGTAAAGGTAATGAACAATTAACCTGACAGCAAACTTTGTCTACCATTATTGTGTGTTAATATTTCCATACTTTCTGCTAAAGTATCTCTCATTTAATTCATTCCTGTAGTTGAAGAAAAAAAAAAAACAAACTTAGATAATTTCATATAACGAAGAATCAAGGAATTATGTCAAGCAAATACCAAATGAAAGAAAGAAAGAAAACTGTGTAGACTGGCTTCCTTGTGCAAGCCAGAGACAAAGGGAATATAAAATCACTGAAGGATTCCAGGTCTACCAAAAAATGTGAAGATGCTGACTGGATTGTTTGCATCAGCTAGAGGTGAGTATCTCTAGAGATTGATAGGCAGAAACTGCAGCAAACAGCAGCTTCTCCTTGTGCAGGGATGGAGGTAACAGGGCTGAAAGAGACTTCTGTAAACTTTTAATAAATGTGACAGTGTAGGTAAGATCTGTACAGTTTTCTTAACCCTTTGCTTGAGTGCTTCATTAAAAAAAAAAAAAAGGTTGCGGATGGCAAATAGAATCAGCCCAGCAAACAAGAGAACTGCACTGCAGAAATCCATCTCAAGGCTGTGGGATTCACCAGGGGGGTGATGGAGGAGAAATCTGATCCAGAAGGAAGGCATACTAGCAGACCCAGAACAGATCCGAGCATATCTTCCCTATAATCATGATACAGCTATTTAAGGTCGCTTTTTTCCTCCTTTTTTTTCCAGAATGGAATTATAGCTTTGTTTTCCCTTTCCCTATATTAAATGGGGCAATAGCTACTTTGTCCACACTGCTGTTTGATCCGGGCAGCAGTTTGGTATTTTTTACTCTGTTTTTAGCCTCCTGAATGCTTTGCCAAAATTGATTGCTGCTCCTCTGCAAATCACAAGGTAACTAATGTCGAACCTTCTTCCCTCATCTGTGAGCTGAGTCCAGAGAAGTTTTAGTTGAAGCTGCATTTGTGGAAAATGCAAAGCCAGTACTTCCATGTGTTCTAAGTAAGATAAAGGCAAATTTCTGTTTTAATGTAAATGTAACCTTGCCACCACCCTCCCCCAAACCCCGAAACCAGCAAAGAATAATGCAACAGAGGGGTTGATCTTGAGAGTTCTATCAGTCAAATGGTGCTCCAAAGCAACGGAGCAGCTCAAATACAATTTTAGCACCTCTGTCTTTCAGAACTCAGTTGGATATAATGTCTACATCAAGGAACTGACAGAATGAAGCTAACTGGTATGAAAAAAACCACACTCCTTCTGAAGAAGCTTCTAAATACCAGTTGTCTAAATCTATTGATAAGCAGGGATGCATTATTAATGAAGCCTGCAGCCTGCCTAGTGCTGCTCAGAATGGTTCAAGCATTTAGTAGGAAATATTTCTGTGAAGTGTTGCATGGAATAATGACAGTGTCTGTCTTAAATCGAACAAATGACTGTAGCAAGCTCTGGGGAGACTCAGAGCAAGCAGATGCTTTCCAAGGGGAAGGCAGTGGGGTACCACCTGCTGTAGGCAGTCAGGCAGGAACAGTCCACTAAATATTGACTTGTTAATAATTTAAGACAACAGGAACCCCTAGCTCTTCAAGCATGGCACTGCCCCTTCATCATGTGGCTTTTCATGACCCTAATGAGCTACTTGAAGAATCAGACACTGAAATGTCTTGCAGATATTCCCCAAAGACTAGGGCTCAAGCTGCCATAATTCTGAACAGGAAGTTGTTGGCGGTACACAAAATCAAGAGAATTTTAAAAACGACAGGATCAGTGCTTTAGCTAAATATTGCTGTTTGCTACCTGTTGTTGTGCAGTGACTCAGTCTGCAGTTTGTACAGCTCCTGGGGCAGAATGGCTGTTTTTTATGACGTTTCTCTGGCTAAAAATAATTGATGTTCCAGTTTATTACAGGTATATTGATATTTTATTTCCAACAAGAAAAAGAGATCTGTGAAAATCTGCAACAGATTACTTGCAACTGAAATTCTCAATTAGTACTTTTTAAAAAGGAACTTGGCTTTGTGATTAGTATGCGTTTGGGAACCTCCACAATTCCTACCTTCCTCGTGGATGTTAAATCAGCATTTGCAAATAAGTATTTTTCAATTGAAATAATTGAAATTGAATAAACCATTGACAATGAATAACCCATCAAAAGTTAGCAAAGCTTCTATGCAGACTTCATTGGCCTCCTGGTTTACTATCAACAGCAGTTTGCCCTACTTGAACACTGCAACTTTATGATGAAACGCAGGAGCTCCTGTATTCATAGAATCATACAATGGTTTAGGTTGGAAGGGACCTTTAGAGGCCATCTAGTCCAACCCCCCTGCAGTGAGCAGGGACAGCTTCAACTAGACCAGGTTGCTCAGAGCCCCGTCCAGCCTGACCTTGAATGTTTCTAGGGATGGGGCATCTGCCACCTCTCTGGGCAACCTGGGCCAGTGTCTCACCACTCTCAGTGTAAAAAATTTCTTCCTTATATCTAGTCTAAATCTACCCTCCTTTAGTTTAAAACCATTACCCCTTGTCCTGTCACAACAGGCCTTGCTAAAGAGGTTGCCCCCATCTTTCTCATAGTCCCCCTTTAAGTACTGGAAGGCCACAATAAGGTCTCCCCGCAGCCTTCTCTTCTCCAGGCTGAACAACCCCAACTCTCAGCGTGTCCTTGTAAGAGAGGTGCTCCAGCCCCCTGGTCATCTTCATGGCCCTCCTATGGACCTGCTCCAACAAGTCCATGTCCTTTCTGTGCTGGGGGCTCCAGAGCTGGACGCAGCACTGCAGGTGGGGTCTCACCAGAGCAGAGCAGAGGGGCAGAATCCCCTCCCTCGCCCTGCTGGCCACGCTGCTTTTGATGCAGCCCAGGATACGGCTGGCTTTCTGGGCTGCGAGCGCACGTTGTTGGCTCATGTCCAGCTTTTCGCTCACCAGTACCCCCAGGTCCTTCTCTGCAGGGCTGCTCTCAATCCCTTCAACCCCCAGCCTATATTGATACCGGGGGTTGCCCCGACCCAGGTGCAGGACCTTGCACTTGGCCTTGTTGAACCTCATGAGGTTCTCACAGGACCACCTCTCCACCCTGTCCAGGTCTCCCTGGATGACATCCCGTCCTACTGGCGTGTGCACTGTACCACTCATCTTGGTGTCATCTGCAAACTTGCTGAGGGTGCACTCAAACTTGCTGAGGGTACAACTATTAGTAGTATATATCCTGGTGGTTGTTGCTGTTGCTTCTTTGTCAAGATGCAACCTTAGCAGAACCTTTCTATTCATTACCCATTTTTTTGATTTAATATATTTTTCTTCCCCAAATATATAATTTTTAATTTATTTTGGAATTATAAAGTAATATTCTATTATGAAATGTTTCTTGTTTGCATGATTTTTCCCAGCTGTCAAACAGTTAAGTTATCACTCAGCTTCCTGACTTTTTTGCAAACTTCCTGGGGCATTTTGCTGCACTTAAACAAGTCGATTAGGCTTCACTCTGTGAACAGCCTTAATAATTCCAAATGGAATTTAGTAGACTGTTCATAAAGCAAGTGATTATCTATACTGAGGAATTTAAAATTACAGCAAATTAATCAGTGTTGCTATGAAGAGACTGCTTCCTCCATGCCACAATGAGTGAAAGTATCTTGTGACTTTCCAGCACAGAGCACAAAGCTTTATTTAAGAGCCATGAGTGTGTGTGACTTTCTCTGCTGACTGTTGAGCTTCTGCTTACAGCTTTCCAAGTTTTTGGTCATCTGTATGCATTGATAGCATTTGGATTTGTCAGGACTTAGAAAATTACCTGGGCTCCTATACTGAGCTAACTGAAGTTGCCCCCACGCCTCCACAAACTTTATGCTTTTTTTTCTGTCATTTGTGTTCTTAAAACACCATAGCAATCTACACTGTTCATCCAGTGGTGGCTAGTCCTTACTGGACCAGCTGGAAGTGATGTGCATGAAATTACTCTGTAAAGAAACCCCAGGAATTTAAAACTGCAGACTGCAGTCTTTTCCAGGTATTGTTTGTTTGTTCTTAAGAAGGTCAGTAGGATAGAAAATGTCTTCTAATTTTTTTGTGGGATGGGAATATGTGGGGTTTATTTCAAGTAAAACTAATAACTATCTAGGAAACTAGTCTTTGATGCATTTCTCTTTGCCTAGAACACAATTTTATATTGTGGCTGTAGTAGTTTATTTCTGTTTGCATAATTTGTATCATTCTTTTAGATTTTGTTCTCTGCTTCTTAGTTGCAGCTATTGCAGAAATAACTGTGAAAATGTCCATGCATCATAAATGATACAGGGAGATGAGAAAAGTCTACTCAGCAAAAGTAAATTTGCCAAAACAGAGATTGTGGTAAGGCTCTGTTGTCCCCACCCCTTTTTTGAGATGGTGAGTAGATAGGTGTCTTCAGCACCACTGGTCCAGTCACTGCTAGCAAATACTCATCTCCATCTCTTTGGCAGTTACAGCACTGGTTGGCCTGTATTGCTTCCCTGACTTGCTCAGCACCTCTCCCTGAGTGAGGACATCAGTGTTAGCAGTGTTTCTCTATTGTCCTTACTGCCATGTACGCAGCTGTTATTGCAACACTGAGGCAAATATTACCCTTTCTGCTCCCCCCAAAATACAATTGCTTCTGCTACACAGAATTGCTGCTCTTCGTATGCAAGGTAGAAGCAATATGAGCTTTTCATTAAAGTTTTTTTTTGCTTAGAAAAAAAAACTGGTTTATGATAGATCATTTGTCTGGTCAGACATTACTGCTAGAGGGTATAATTTCTTCTGCAGCTTAAAAGTCTCTTTATCCTGATTGCTAGCAGATAGCCCATTAACATTTCCTCACAGCTTTTAATTTGTTGGCTACAACAGGTTTGGGCCAGTGCTTAATGTTCTTTGGTGAGGAGAAGCAAAGAGGTAGATGATTCTTGATTATGCAGTCTTTCCATCTAGTGAGTGGTTTTGCTGTATTCACAAAAGCATAGTGAGGAGTTCAAGTATAAGGAGGATTGTACCTGTAGTAGTGTAAGAAGCAGCCTGTCCTTGTAAATTAAGAGTGGGCCTTAGTGACTGAAGTAGAATGCTTATTTCATTTGCTTATGCTTTCCAAACTGCTAAGGAATAGACTTATATCTCATATTGAACTTTCATACAGATTAATCTGGGATAAATTTGAAATGCCAGAGAATTGGCCTGCTAGAGAGTGTCCTAGATGTTTCTTTCTCCATTTTGCTAGTGGAGATTGCTGGTACTTCCAAAAATGGTGCATGTTCCCCAGTACGACTTCAGATAAGGTAAAGATAAGAAAGTGTCCTAATGAACAGATACATGTAAAAACAGAACCAGATAGGTATTTGTATTATGTAGACAGCTGTACAACTTGTAGATACTGGCAGATGATAATGTTTATGCTTATGTATTTGCTTGCCTGTTCATTTTGCATGCAGAATATGGGGGTCTGATTCAAATAATTTGGAGGTGGCCACAGATGCTTATATTTTGCAATTTTAAAATTATTTATTTTATATTTGAGGAAACCAAGGAATTAAAAGCCAAGATCTAGGCTTGGGCTACAACAGAATATAAACAGGTAGCAGTAGGTCACAGACCTGTGTATGAAAGCAGGCTGAGTCTAGTTGGTAGCTTTCCCAGCAGCTCATTTTCTTAGTGGGAACAGTTCTTGCCTTCGTGTTCTCGCTGTTCCTCAAACTTGAGCCAATTGATAGGAATTACAGCCCAGCAGTAGGCTGCAATATACCTACTTTTTGTCCCACCCTCTTTCTCCCCTCCTGGCAAGAAGAGAAGTTATGTTTGTCATAATGGCAAGGATAAATAATCACATAGATTTCCACGGACAAATTGTGCAGTCACATTCAGCTGTGTTATACAAAAAGAGAGATAAAATAGTTTCTAAAAAATAAAAGCATGGGAGACTGAGACAAAGATTGCCTGTCTGAGATTTTCCGATAGTGAAAGAGAAGTATCCACCAAAGAAGACTCTCTGAACTAAAGACATCTAGTGATTACAGCCTTGCTGAGATGGGAAACCATATGCTGGCATAAATTGTACAGTTGAGTTGTCCCACAGAATGTTTTTACTTTATGCTAATAAATGCAGTATGGATAAAACATAGGTGAGGAGCTGTATGGTCTACCACAAACTCATCACTAAGAGCATTCATTATTTACAAAACTGGGTATTTGAGCAACGTGAATGGACATCTGGGTTCTATAACGCAAAACTTATGTTTGTATACACTAATGAGAAGATAAGGTGAACCACCTGGCACCTGCAAATAGCTGTCTGAATACGCCCTGCCTTTGCAGACAAGACAGCAAGCAAAACTGGGTAAGAAATATTTAAGTCAGAGACTGAAAATTTGGTCCCCAATTTTACTTTCAAATAGATGTTATTTTCAAAGGATATGACTACAAAGTGGCAACTACATGTTTGTCTTGCCTACAATGGTATTACTAAACATTGATCACTTTTCTGCTTTCTAAATTAAATGGTGGAATAAACAGCAATCTGATTTTCTCAAAATATTGCTATGTGTTGTCAGATCCTGAGATGTCAACAGAACATGTGACACCGCTGAGGAGTTATATGCATGCAGTTTGCATGTTTCAATATGCCTCACTAGTATAAGCAATAAATTGCCGAATTCCTCACCAACACTGCCAAGAAGACAGGATTTAAGGAGGAGAACATAATAGCGTTATTCAAGAGTGTCTTTGATCATGGGAAGCTTACGCTTTTGAAATATCTTGCAACTGGCTACTTAGAATGAAATTTTTAAAGGCTGCAAGGATCTTAAAGCCTTCAAAGGTGTGCTTTCTGTCAAAAATCACTGTGATTGCTCTGCTATGTGAGTCTTTGCTAACAGAAGAAATACTTGCCTTGTACATCAACATTAGCATCTCTGGGTGCCAGAAGTACTGTCAGTAAATTAGTTTTAAATGCCTGTTGAGCTCTGTAGCCATTGGCCTAGTAGACCTGCCAGGGCCTCATCAGTGCAGCTACCAGGCAAGCATGTTGAGGTAGATGCTGCAGGGGTCCGGGAGTAAGCACAGCTGGCAGAGAGGATTCCCTCCACCACTGGATAGCTGCTGAGAATCAGAAATTGCATAGCCAGGAGTAGCAGGGACATAATTAAGACTAAAATAGGCATTTCTTAAAATGTTTCACTGTGTTTTTAACCAAGCAGAAAACAAGGCCCTCATTTTCCAATAACTCTAATATGATCAGAAATAACACTCCAAAAATATCACCTCCATCAAAATGTCAGAGGAACCCCAACTCGTCGTGGTGCTGAAAGGGAACAGAATAAAGTATGCCTTTTTATTAATTTGGACATTTCCTGTGATTAAAATGGTAACTAGTTTTCCTCTATAAAACCAGTTTTGCTTCACGTGCAGTTATTCATGTGAGGGCTTCTTTGACAAAGGAGAAAAATACTGGGGGGAATTCTGCACTGTGGTAGTGCATGAGATTGCATCTCCTCCGGCAACACTTGCTGCTTTATTGCAGACTACATCTGTTGCTCTGGTTTAAATGTCTCTATTTTGCCCTTCCTTATATCCCCACTGATTTTAGGGGTTTTTTTTCCCCTCTGGAGAGGGAATAGTGCTATAGAATAAAATCGGTTAGGAATGCATCTCTTCAGTACCACCTCTTAAGCTGATCTCATTTTTCTTTAATTGTATATCTATACCCTCCTTGCTGATCTTGCAAGTAGGTTGACTAATAGGTTTGGGGGTTTTAACTGGAAAAGGAACCAGCTGCTATTAGGACAGCTGGAATAAGAGTCCACCCTGTTGATGTTGCCCACCTCCTTCTAGCCCTACAGCTGACTTGTTCTATGGCCTTGGGCATGTCCCTTCCTCTCTCAGACTTCTGGATGTAGGGTCACATTTCAGTTATTTTCATTGAATGAATTATATAAGCTTATATGCATGGTAAGATGAGAATCTGATTTGCTGATTGTGAAGAAATGAATTGTTAAGTGTGTTACACAGGGCTGCTGTAAGAACTCATTAGGAGGATGCTTTGAAAGGATGCTCTAGAGGAGCTAAATACACTTGTATCATGGTCAGAACTTATACCTTATAGACAAAAGTGTAATATACACCTGTATCTGCACTAATCACTCATGCTTAATATCTATAAGAATGCTTTTCTTTTTCAGTATAATATATCATTTCAGTTAGTGTGTGGGAATAACTTTTAAAATGTCCATTTTCTAACCAGGAAAGAAATAATCTTGTCTAGTAATACAACAGTGTATCGGTATTGTACAGCATCCTCTGGAATGTGAGATAGTGGTGTCGCACAGCACAAAGAGTGGCCCCATCCCCAGGGGTATTGTTTTAACAACAACCTGTTTCACACTAACTTAATTTAGGGCAAGAATGCCATTTTATTGAAGCTTTTCTCAGTATCCTTTTTTTGGTGGAAGCTCCTCAAATTTGGCAGGGTGAAACAGCTAAACAACTTCTGAAGTATAATGCCTGGATTTTAGCTGATGAGTCTTCCAAACTCCTGGTCTGTTCTCCCC
>VZTV01006603.1:0-39468 GCA_013400875.1 Anhinga rufa | reverse complement strand
CCCCCCTCTTTTTTTTTTTTTTTTTTTTCTGCCTTAATACTAGAATGACAAATACTGAAATTTTGTCCCAATTATTTGGACCAGCCAGATCTAGGCTATGCAGAGAATAAGAAGAAAATGTCAGACCCGATTCTGTTACCACAAGATATGAATAACTGGATATTACTTTAATAGACACCATCGTGGGCCAGGAAAATAACATTCAGAATTCCTGACCAATGCAGATACAACAACGTAGATGGGTAGATGCAGTCTCAATTAAGTTAGAATGCTTATGTTCAAATTAACTTTTTTTTTTCCAAATTTGTTAAACAGTAAGTGCTCCTGGATGTCTTCATTCAGATAAGCAAAATGAAGCAAGGAAAGTGGACCAAAACTCTTGGTACATAGATGTTCTCTGTAAGAATCTTCACAGGCTTGAGGGACTTGCCTTGGGTAGCTTTGCAAGAATGTAAAATGAGGAAAATGTGCAGAACGCTACTGAACCCACAAAGAGACAGACATTCAGAGTCTTGTCTTTATATGCAGGCTAGAAGGCATATATGGATGTGAATTATAAAGAGAGCAGAAAGCTATTTCCACACAAGTACCTGGCAAGGGAGCAAGAGTGGAGAGCATGATGCAGTGTAAGCATCATACAGAATATATTGGCTTTATCCATAAATAAATAAATTTTGTCAACAGTGGTGTTACAGCCGTGATGGTCTAAAGACAGAAATGAGTCAAGGCTTGTACGAAAAATTAGTATCTTCCATTAGGTCTCTGGCACAGTTTGAAAATACAGAGAAGCTTTCAGGTGTACGGACCTCTTCCTCACACTTTGTTTACTGTAATAATGTACTGTAACAAGGCAGATCCATTACCCACTCTAGCAAGGGCTAGAGCTCTGAGAGCTGCTGGCTAGTGGGGAAGGTCCTCTTTAGTGAGGCCACCTTGACTAAAACAAAGAGGAGGAAAGAGAGAATGGACGGGGCAGGGGATTTCCATGCGAAAGGAGACTGAAGCTCTGTACTTGTAAAGATAATATAAACTGGGATGTATGCTTTATTAAAAATTGTTTTTTTCAATTTAAAAAACCTTAGGAGATGTCTCTTTACAGTGACTATGTAGTTCAGTGGAGTTGGTCAGACATTCTGTTACCTCATAACCATTTTATGTTTTGGGTTGGGAAATGCTATTTCCTGTTCCAAAAAATTACTGTTAACTTCAATTATTAGCAAATCACTGCCTTACTATCACCTTCCCTCTCTGGCTTTTAAACAGCGTATTAGTTGCTATCTATGGTATAATGCAAGGAAAACTTGCTGGCTCATAAAAGCACTTGAAGTACTTTTTTCATGGTACAAAAGGGAAAATATTCTTATTCTGAACTCATCAGTTTAAATATATTAGACCTGAGATCACATTATGTCAATTCTTGCCCATTTTTTTTTGTTGTTCAGTTTTTGCCCAGGGCTGTCACTTTATTGTGACTTTCAGAAGTGACTGGATGCTTCTTTCATTGAACTGTTCTTTCTAAATAGTCTATTTTTAATACTATCCTTCCTTTCATTAGCAATTTTAGGTATTTGATGCTATCTTTCTTTAATAATATGTTGAAGAAAAAAGTTCTAACGGCAAAGGCAATTGGTCAGTGAGAACACAGCCATGGTATTTAACCTGGTTCCATGTTCCATTAAAAAATATTTTTACCAGAAAAAGGACTCTTACTCCTTTTTTTTCCCATCTTCCTTTTAAAGAACTAGTGCATTTTTAAATATATCTTAAATAAGTTTGTAATTTTTGGCATCTTAAGGTGCCAGAGCAGAGAAATGAACCATAAATGAGAAACATCAAAAGTAACTTAGAGAGAAATTTTTTTTAATATTAAAGCGATGAATCACAGGCCAAATTAACAAGTAAAGGAATCCGCCTATAATGAAATCTTTTTTTCTAACATAACACTTCATTATAAAGGGAGTTTTTCTATAATAGTAGCAAGTGTAATTACATTTTTATATATAATTAGGACATTATTATCATTTCACCATATCAAAGTTCATTATAAGACATCTCCAATGCATTTTTCATAGAGCAAAAATAAAAAGAGAACAGGGGTCCTTCAATTAGACTAGTATAAGGACATCCACAGAGACTGAGGGAAGCTGATCAAACAGCTTAGCCCAAAAGGGACCAGGTAGAAACTCATTGCCTTGCTGGCACAGAGAAGTTGTGTTTTTACTTCTCCTACTTGCCATTAATTATACTTTTCACCCCTCTCATATTCCACTACATTGTTTGGGAGACAAAAATGCTTTTAAAGTTATAATCTACCAGAAATTAATATGGAAGATATGAAATATCTGTATTCTATGAATTTGAGTCATGAGAACTCCTCTGTCCTCTTGAGTATGTTGCCATTATGCCCAGGAAGATACACCTGTGTCACCATAAGGACATGCACATGGAATCCATGTAAGGTGATCCAGATTAATTTGAAAGTGTTTGGGTTCTCTTTTTTACGAACTTGAAAAACAATTTGATCCCTTCCTCTTTCAAAAATCCCTTTCTTGCTGAGTAGGGTGAGGATTAAGGGGCTACTGAGAACTGGTACAAGAACAATCAAATGTTTTGTTGATTATTAGTTTGTATATTCTTTGAACATTGATAAAACTATTCATAGTTTAATTATGCCCCACTTACTTTCCTACTCCTGAAGGGGTTCGTTATCTGATGCACCCATATATGTAAATCCCTGCATGCTTTTCTAATTGCCAGAAAAGGTATGTCCTCTTCCTCTTATAAAATGCATGTAAAAGTTCTCTGATAGACCCATAGGATGGACATTGTTTAATTCTGAATTAGCGTTAGGCTGAGTGTATTACATCCCATTTATCTATTGGTCTACAAGCAGGAGGTAGGTAGGTTAAATCACAAACACAGCAGGAAATGGAGTATTTCTAATGCCATTTTAAAAACTGCAGTCATTTGCAAAGCTAGGAATAAATCATAATGCAATCCTGAAAATGTGGCTTTGGACACTGCACCTGTGTATGTGCTCTGGGATTTGGAAAGGGAACCGCTGCATGACGTTCAACTGTGGTATCTAGTGTTTGTCAGTGCAGATGTGTTCCTTCTCTTCTCCAAGAATGCACAAATGCATATATAATGCTCATCAGAGAGATGCCTAACTCAAGTGCTTGCCTAGTCTCCACACTGAAAGCGCCTCAACTTAGTGTTTAGGTTTGGGCAGTGGGAATTGCCTCCTTCAATGCAGTTCAGAATAGCACAAGAGGTGCTTTGTACAGAAGGAATGCACATCAACAAAAAAGGAGCTGCTTCCTCATATTCTCTTCCAGGCTGCTTCTATGCTAGGAAAAATTCAAGTCTATATTGAAAATATTCTAAGTAAGGATGCTATTTCTAGAAAACAAAAAAAAATACCCAACCAAAAATCACCCCTTTGTTTTAACACTGTTCCTGGCTGATAAAGGCATATTTTTGTTAGAAATTGTGACTACACAAATGACCTCTGCTGCCAAAGCATCACCTGCTTTAGTCAAAGCTTGCACCTCACCACGCTACTCCCTGACACACCTTGCGGGCAGAAGGCTGTAGGGCAGACTGGCTCAGGGCTGAGGCAAGAGGGAAAAATGTGTGGAAGCCCCACCTGCCCAGGAACAAAACAAAACTCTGACTGTTCTAGAGATGGTCCATATTCGGTATATTTCTAATAACAATGAGTTGTTGTGTCAGGTTGGTTTCTGCATGTGAGCCAAAGATAATGCCTTGCTGTACAAGAATTGTGGTGACCCCAGGTCTTACTGGCCTTACAGTATTTGGTGATTGCCAGATGGTAGCTGATTGATTGCCTACTCAGATGGGAGTTTGCAGAGGGTTGAATTCAAAAGGGGCAAGAAGGAGGACCCAGAAAACTATAGGCCTGTCAGCCTTACCTCTGTCCCTGGAAAGGTGATGGAACAGGTCGTCCTGGAGGTCACCTCCAGGCATGTGGAGGAAAAGGAGGTTATCAGAAGTAGTCATCATGGATTCACCAAGGGGAGATCATGCTTGACCAACCTCATAGCCTTCTCTGGTGGCATGACTGGCTGGGTAGATGAAGGGAGAGCAGTGTTCACCTCAGCTTCAGTGAGGCTTTTGACACTGTCTCCCATAACATCCTCATAGACAAGCTAAGGAAGCGGGGGTTAGATGAGTGGACAGTGAGGTGGATTGAGAACTGGCTGAACGGCAGAGCTTAGAGGGTCATCATCAACGGGGCAGAGACTGGTTGGAGGCCTGTAACTAGCGGTGTTCCCCAGGGGTCTGTGCTGGGTCCAGTCCTGTTCAACATATTCATCAATTACTTGGACGAAGGGTCAGAGTGTACTGCCAGCAAGTTTGCTGATGACACCAAGCTGGGAGGAGTGGCTGATACACCAGAAGGCTGTGCTGCCACCCAGCGAGACCTGGACAGGCTGGAGAGCTGGGCCCAGGGGAACCTCATGGGATTCAACAAAAGCAAGTGCAAGGTCCTGCACCTGGAGAGGAACAACCCCAGGCACCAGTACAGGCTGGGGGCTGACCTGCTGGAAAGTGGCTCTGCTGAGAAGGCCCTGGGAGTGCTGGTGGGCAGCAAGTGACCCTGAGCCAGCGCTGTGCCCTCGGGGCCAAGAAGGCCAATGGTATCCTGGGCTGCATTAAAAGGAGTGTGGCCAGCAGGTCGAGGGAGGCCATCCTGCCCCTCTACTCTGCCCTAGTGAGGCTGCATTTGGAGTGCTGTGTCCAGTTCTGGGCTCCCCAGTTCAAGAAGGACAGGGAACTACTGGAGAGAGTCCAGGGGAGAGCTACTAAGATGATCAGGGGACTGGAGCATCTCCCTTACGAGGAAAGGCTGAGAGACCTGGGTTTGTTCAGCCTGGAGAAGAGAAGCCTGAAGAGGGGATCTTATCAATGCTTATAAACATTTAAAGGTTGGGTGTCAAGAGGATGCAGCCAGACTCTTGTCCTGTCATTGGGTACCATGAAAAGGGGCAATGGGCACAACTGGAAGACAGGAAGTTCCACCTGAACATGAGGAAAAACTTCTTCATTTTGAGGGTGCCAGAGCAGTGGCCCAGGCTGCCCAGAGAGGTTGTGGAACCTCCTTCCCTGGAGCCATTCACACCCCGCCTGGACGCGGTCCTGTGCCCCCTGCTCTGGGTGTGCTGCTCACGCAGGGGGGTTGGACGAGATAATCTCCACAGTTCCCTTCCAACCCCTACCGTTCTGTGACTCTAGTGATTGGCATTTTATTTTCCTCATCTCAAATGATACCTCTGGTTGTGAAGCAATACATTTCAGTCCTGCATTTTGGAGATCACTTCCCATTCTTTTCTGATCTGCTGGCTCTTTTAACACCTCATTGTGCTCTGTATCATGAGGGCTTGCTGCATTTTACATAGAACTAACTATTAAAAGAACATATTACTCTCTGCTGTCAACTGCCACAGAGAGCACCGCTGACAATTACTTAGTTTGTCATTCCTGGAATAAGAATGACTTTCAGAATGGCGTAAATGTTTTTTGTGACTGCTTGTGTATTAGGGTGTAAATCAGCCAAGTGGTACATATCAGGCTCGGGGTGTTTCTTCACACTGCGCAGGCAGAAGTGGGAGGTGGAAGGCCATCACGCACTGCCAACAACCCTGACCACCCGCAGCCCTCCTGCCCACCTACAGCAAGCTAACAAGCAAATGCATCAGTCCTGCAGGGCTGAGAACAAGCTTATTCCTTTTTTTATAGCAGTAGTATAACACAGGTATAACATGCCTAAATTAAATAAGGTGGGTGTTCTTAACTTTCACTTGTTCACTTCTTCACTTTCTCCTTTCTTTTCCCTTCCAGCAGCTTCCATCAATTATTTGCATTTAGCTTGGGATTATCTTCTGTTTGTTTATTTTCCTCTCCTTATTTCCTCTGGAATTCAAACCTTTCTATATAACCGTCTGTAGCCATCTATACTATCCTCCCTGACTTTGCCAGATATCACCAGGGTTTTTGTTCTGTCAGGACAAGTTAAACTATAGGTCAGTTGTTATAAAATGGGGTAGTATTTGTTAGGGGTCTGCCAGATCTTCTATAGGATACAAGCATGCTAAAAGATTTAAAACGGAAAACTACAACTGGAGCTAAAAGTTCTAATCTCAGTTCCATTACAAATACCACAAACACAGGTGTTTAATTTTGAATAATTGCTTTTATTTTAATGGTTTCTGCATTGCTGAAGTGAAAGAGAGAGAAAGCAACAGCATTCAGGAGATTTATGTTACATCTTACACTTTTACAGAGTTGGACTCCTCTGCTCAGGTGAAATCCTTATGAAATCACTGGGCCCTGCTGGAGCAGCTGGGCTTCTCCCCAGCTTTACTTGCATATCTGAGACAAAGCATAAAACACAGAAAGGAGAAGAGACCAAGATGGTAAGAATAGAATAGAGAAGACTAGACTGTTTCAGGTGGAAGGGACCTACAACAATCATCCAGTCCAACTGCCTGACCAATTCGGGGCTGACCAAAAGTTAAAGCATGATATTAAGGGCATTGTTCAAATGCCTCTGAAACACTGACAGGCTTGGGGCATCGACCACCTCTCTAGGAAGCCTCTTCCAGTGTTTGACCACCCTCTCGGTATAGAAATGCTTCCTAATGTTGTCTAAACCGCCCCTGCTGCAGCTTTGAACCATTCCCATGCATCCTATGACTGGATCAGGCTCAGCACCTCCATCTCTAATTCACCTCCTCAGGAGGGGTGAATTCACCCCTCAGCCTCCTTTTCTCCAAACTAGACAAGCCCAAAGTCCTTAGCCCGCTCCTCACAGGACGTGGCTTCCAGCCCTTTTGCCAGCTTTGTTGCCTTCCTCTGCATGCATTCAAGGACCTTAACATCCTTCTTAACTTGTGGGGCTGCACCAATGCTGAATACAGTGGGATAATCGCCTCTTTTGCCCTCTTGGCTGCCAGGGCATGCTGATGACTCACGCTGAGCCTGCTGTTGACCAGCGCCACCAGATCCCTTTCTGCAGGGCTGCTCTCCAGCAGAATCCTCCTCTCCCAGTTTATACTTGTGTCCAGCATTACTCCGTCCTAGGTGCAGAATCCAGCATTTCGACTTGTTAAATTTCATCCTAATGCTCCAATCTGTCTAGATCCCTCTGCAAGGCCTCCTGTCCCTCAAGAGAGTCAACAGCACCTCCCAGTTTCGTATGATCAGCAAACTTGCTAATGGTGCATGGGACAACAAAATCTGTGTACCACCTGTGTGCGTATGTAGACAACTGTTAAATGTAACCACAAGTCTCCACTAATTTCAGAGTTGTCTTTGGGGCTTTCTGTAAGCATTACAGCACAAATGACTTTTAAAGCAGGTCTAAAAGGAAACGTGGGGACCTCACCTTCAAGTTACGTTGCATCATTTAGTCTGACACAGGAGCTGCTCAAGGCCACTGTTAAGCTTTTAAATTCTTGCTGCTATTTCAGAAATACAGACTCCCTTCCTAATTTACCAAATCAGCAAAGACAAAAACAGTAAGATATTACCTGCGATGTAATTCCATGTGAGTGAGGTTTGGATGACTTGGGAAATAAAAAACAGTCAAGTATATATACTGTATTTACTGAGGGACTTCTTTTAACTGCTCAAAAAAGTAAAGCATGTCACTTCATCTTCTCAGTACAAATCAGGTGAATCACCATTTTTAACATTGCATATACAGTCAGAAGTTACGCAGATTTCATATTTTATTGATTACAAGGATCTTAATTATTTTGCTGCTCTCACAGCCAGGAAAAAAATGGTGACGTGGAAAACTCCCAAGCTTCCTAAACTCCTGCTGTGCCTTCTCTCCACAGCACTCTTCATCTTGCAGAGCAGCTTAACTCTCTGGAAAAATAAAATACTAATTTCTGGAGAGAAAAAAAGAATGTAAAAACTATTTGGTGTAGAGCAAAAATATGTGAAACCAACCATGAGAAGGGGGAAGATGAGACTTCTGTAACATTATATTTCTTTATTTCCAAGAGAGTAATGCAACAGCTGTTGTTTAGGATATGTCTATGAAGTCTGTGCAATAGGATTAAAAGAGTCTCTGACTGCAGTCTGGGCAGCTGAAGCCAAATAATAACATCACTGTAATGCTGATCCTGACACAGGGCCCATTGCCCCTGGGTTCATCAAAGCACTAGCCATAGCTGCAGGATTTCAGTTTGGAGTGATCCATGCCTGATAAGCTCAGAGGATGAGGGAAGTAGGCTCTTGTCTATTTGAAAGACTGTAGATGTCCCCTTAACCATTCATCACTTCAGAGACTGACTTTCAAAGTATTTATGCAGCAGCTGTTTGCCCTTTGGCCTTTTCTATAAAAGATTTTTTGCCCTTGCATAGATACATGGTGGCAGCACTGTGAATTTCTGGTGCAGGAGTGCTGAGCTAGAGAAAATCAAAACTCAAAGACCTGGGTAAGATGCTGAGAGTCCAGTTTCTTGCACTGAAACTTTAATACTTGGGCTTCTACCTGAAATCATTCGAGTTTAGTTTTCTGTGACGCTGTGATACAGCTGTTCTTAGCTGTAGTTGTGGGAGCCCAGCATCTTTTAGATGAAGAAGGAGGAGCAGGAGGAAATACAGACCTCAACATCCAAAATTCAAGGGACCCAAAATGAAGACCACCAAAAAATGTTTAGCCAAAGCTTCTGTCTTGGTTTTGTATCCTGTAAGGTAAGGATGTTCATAGTTAGATCCCTCAAAAATGGATTTTAGGGATTTCACTATTTGTTAAAGCCCTGAAGAAATACTGTTTGTTCTCTTTAATGAAGTTCTTGGGAAGAAAGCGAGTTTAGTGTTAACTTGATCCTGTCTTCCTGTCCTTCCCCTAGAGAGCCATTCCCATCCCCAGTAAATGGCCCATATTGCACTTCAAATATGGCAGGTAGAACAACAACAAGAAATTTTGCCTATGGGAGCTTTGTTGTTTTTCTTACTGTCTTCTCACAGCAAAATAGATATTTGCCTGTAGAGGAAAAGAAACACGTTAATAGGGATGTGTTTTGTTTCATATTTCTAATTAACCTTTGTTTTTAAATGTGGGTTTCGTGCCCATAAAAAAATGCTGCCATTTCACTCAAGTAAGTAATTGCAACACAAAGCATTGTCTCCTTGGCACAGCTTCCACCTGCTCTTCTACTAGATAACTCCATTGGGCTGGTACTCTGGTGCCATTGCCTTCACAATAACAAGGATGGCGTAAGGCAAGACAGAGCCATACCTGCCTTCTGACATGGGAAGGGCCCCAGTTCCAGCTCTGCAATGTGGTTCTCTTCCCTGCCCTGACTCTGTGGCCCTCAGTATGCACACGCTCAGGGTGAAACTGAGCTTTTGGAGCAGTAACCAGAGATCTTCTCTCCTCCAAAAGAGTGGCCTTGTTCTTTAGGAGTAACAGGAGTAGTAGTTTGGGACTCGTCTCCTCTTGAGGGATAGTTCTGTTCTCCTCCTGCTGGGATGGGGTTTGCTTGCCGCTTAAAGCAGTAATGAGATCAATAAATCAGTTTTTCTCACAAATATTAACACAGTTCTCTGCAAACTTAGGCAGGTATCGGTGATTTTATTTAACTTGGATCATAGTCTGGAATTTTTCTTTATGGCCAAGAGTATTAGAAGCATTTTATTTCAAGAAAAGGTGTGATTCTGCTGAACTCACAGAATTTGTGAACCTTGACTGGGAGGTAGAGGCCTGTGGTTCTTCCTATAGTCACAACGCATGGTGTGTCCTCAGGAGCTGCTATTCTCTGTGCAGAAATACACCTCTGCTCAGGGAGGACAGGATGGATATGGGAAGGGAGCAACACAGTGCATTTTTCATTGTTTTGTCCACCAATTAAACCTAATTTCTGACACCAGTTTCAGTCAATTAAATTTCTATTGTATTCTTTATTTCACTAGTCTTGGTCTTTAGATAGTCTCAAGATAGTAGTAAGAGACTTATTTTTTGTAGGAGAGGGGATACCTTTTTAAATAATTAAGGCTAGCGATATAAGGTTCTCTCTAGAACTCCCCCCACTGTTGCCATCCTCCTTTCCTAGGAGCAGGTTTCAGCATGAACTGATTGTTTTGATGGTGACAGTAATGTGCTTCTAGTGACTATTTCTCTTGGGGCTCCCCTCTTCTTTCTGTTACTGTCCAGTACAGCCAATCTGAGAGGGCCCAGACAATAAGGCATTTTTCAGAAAATTCCAAAGCATGCTGCAAATGCACTGGTGATCGTAGTGCTGTATCAATCCTCAACCTGTTTTTGACCAGTTGAATCACTGCTCAACTGCAGGGTATGCGTTGCCTCAGTTATAACAGGACAAACAGTCCATAAAATAAACACAGAAGTAGAAATAAAATCAGTCAAAGCAAAATATGCACCTTGGAACAAAGCTATTAAAAGATTACTGAGAGGTACTTCAAGGATGGTAATGTCTGTCAGACGTAGTACTAGAACTAGATGAAATGATTCAACTGATACATTAAATGTGTTTGGTATAAGCAAATGGAAAAACTCAGTGAAGAGACACAGCCCTTGAGTTGAGTAAGCAGCATGACAGCTGGTGAAAAAAATGACAAAATACATTTGCATAGAGCAATTCATTTATACAGGATGGTACCGAGATGAGCTCAATAACAGATGCCTGCAATTGAGGAAATAATATCTGAGTTGGCTGGCAAAAGCAGACTGTCTCACAACCAGGCAATTTTGTATTAAGCAAGCAATTACTTACCCTAATCTTCACACTATGGAGCAGAAATGGATGGCTGAGAGAGACAATATGGATTAAATTTGCTGTAAAAGAATATTAATGCTGCCAGCCAAATATGCTAAGAGGGCTCCTTGAGATAAATATCTGGGTGATCAGCATGCTCAGGTATAGTAATTTTAAGTTAGCAGAAACTCAAGGTAGATCATGTCTGCAACATCCTTTTGCTCTAAGAGCAAGCTAGGGAAGCATAACTAAAATAAGGGAAAAACAAGAGAAGCAATGACTGCCAACAGTGTTATACAGGGGTTACTTGCTGTCTGTTACAAGTATACCTTGAACCTGGAAAGGCTAAAGCAATGCGACAGCTGCCCATATGTGAAGTATGTCATCTTCCTAGTGAGGAAGGAGACTAAGAGACCATTGATATCTGTAAGTTTTCTGAACTGAATTGCTTCCAAGCATTTACGGTGTCAGCTGAACTCAGACGAAATGCAGACATAACTCCTTCAGCTTGGTGTATCCAGTAGGTAACTCTAGCAGCAAGTGACCAGCTGTCTAATGTACAATTGTACAATAATGTACAAATGCTAGATTCAGAAAGTAGGGACGAACAAATAATGCAATGCCAATGAGGAAGTGTCTGGGCCATTGCTTCTCCAAAATGGACACCAGGCAGCTTTCATATCAAACTTGTTGTTATCAATGGAATGCAAATTATGAAAGTCATGAATTGGCCTTTCAAATGCAAGATTTGGCCAGTTCAGTTTTGCAGTTTGAAGATTGCAAATCAACTTGAAAATGAGCATGACCAGCCAGAACTTTTCTTGAAACTGGTAGGAGTGGCTTCAAAATGCTTTCAATGCTGCCGCTAAAATATCTGTGTTATATTTATGCCACTAATATGCCCTAATTTAGATTAATCCAACAAGGAAAAGATTATGGTATCCAACCTTGAGAACAGCAGAATTATAATATTATAATAGAACATGTCTGAAATTTTCAAACTGCAAGAAATAGAAAAAATATGTAAAGCTTCCAAATCTATCACCCAGGCTAGTTATGAGGCAGTTTTAAGAGAGACCGAATGTCCAAAGATGTCAGCAAGAAACAACTAAATGTTTGTTGTTCTCTCAGTCTGGCCAGACATCAGGAGCAAAGGACCCCATGTACCTGGCGAGTTCAAAGAATAAGATCCTCTATACTAGTAATTCCTTGTAATACCTGGGTCATTGAAAACCTGAGCTCTGAAGAATGAGAACAGCTCTCAGGTAGAAGTGTGACTGCGCTGAGGAGGCAGAGTTACCACATGCTGGCCAAACATCACCCAGGTTAGCAGTGACCTGAGGGGGCTTTCCCATTAGCAAAGCAAAAGCTGCCAAATCTGTCTTTCTTTCTGAGTTCAATGCATGAGACAAATGTGAGGGGAAAAGAAAAAGAACCCAGGCACAAATTGCATGAGATGTTGGGTCAAAAAAGGAGGTCTGGACAGATTATTCCATGGTCTCTTTGCAGCCTTGCCTTCAGTAAGAAATGTCTGGTTCTCAACTGTAAAACTGTTTGTGTACTTTTTATTGTAACTATAGATTTCTAATAATCATCAACCATGGAGCCAAGCAGACTTTTCCTAATTGCTTTATTTTTTCCAGTTATCTGAACAAGTGTGGCAGTGCTGTTTAGATTAGGTTTGTTCTGTTTCACCAGGATATTTTAGAACAATGTGATTATGCATGGTTGCACCTAGCTACTACTATCATGACAAGTACAGAAGTTAAATTATGAAGCAAACGTAAGCTTTGAAGAAATTTTTATTTAATCTGTATTCCCCTGTTTCATCTGCTCATCCATCCAGCACAATCTGCATCATTATTAACCACACCATATTTCTAAAAAAAGAGTATAAAAAGTAAGACATCTGTGTTATAGCATTAATATATTCAAAGGTTTTTACTTTCATCTTCCAGGCATTAACACTATGTAAGTGCAATGTAGGCGCAACTTACAGCATCGATGAGTTACCACAAGAAAAACGTACTAAGTGGCAAAACGAAGGGAAAAAAGATACAAGTAGACTGAGTATTATGTAAAAAGAGGACTTTTATTCATAAATAGAGCACTTTTGCCTATTGTTCCTATATACCTTCATTTCTAATTGCTACCACAATTTTTAAGGCACTGAGGCAAGCCTCCAGCAGTGTGCTGAAGGTGTGTTTGTGCTGTTATGCCCTCTGGCTTTGCTGCCAGCCTATTCCCTTAGATCAGAGCCAGAAGGCAGACTGTTTTCGAATACCGATCACCTCACCCGGACCTAATCCTTTGAGTTCTCTTTGGCATCTATTCCTTCTGCCAGTTTCCTCTTCTGTTCCTCTCTTTTCTTCTGAAGTTGACAACAAAGACATCCTCAGGGCCCTCCTTGATGTAAGACCACTCTTGATGTTGTTACAGTGTGGTTTTTTTTTGTACCCTAAAGTTGTGCTACTTTTATATTCAGCTAGCACAATATTTGCACACCAGAAGATAAAGAAAATGAGAATATGTTATACAGAATGATAGTTTCTTTTTTATTTGTACACCTTGGTCTTTTCAGTGGAAACCTTTTTTCTTTTTCTGTCATTCATCTACATACCTGATCAAGAACCTAAAGGTATCTTTTTACAGGCTGTGCTGCTTATATACCTTAAATTGGCCTGACCTGCCACTTTTAATTTTAAAAAGATGGCTGTATGGGATGTGGATGAATATGGAATTTCTATGAAGCACAAAACTTTTGAACGGTTCCTGTCCTCTGTGATAGTGAGTTTTAAAAGGGAAATCTCCAAAGAGCTAATTAGTAGACAAGTAGAGCTCAGGCTGAACAAAGCTGAAAAGATAGCAGATAACTAAAAGGACCTGGCCATAGCTGACAAAAATCAAAGCACTGACAGAGAGCTGGCAGTAACCTTGGGCTGCTAACTGACAGGGACAATAAAAAAAGCCTCTGAGTGTGGCAGAGAGTGACAGCCACAACCACAGGCTCTCTAAAGAGCCTGAAACCTCCACCAAAACAAAGATATAATCTTCTGCCTGGCAGCACCATACACTTTTCCCTCCCATTCCAAATTGGGGGAATTGTAGATTGTCTAAATAATTCTGCTGCATGAATGTGAACCAAGAATGGAAAAGTCCAGTCCAACACCGGTGTGCAAAGTTTAATGGCAAACCTATGCTCCGAGGGGACGTGTCTGCAAAGATGTAAGTTTGATTGGGCGACAGTGAAGGTTTCCTTTGCTTACCCTGACACTTTTGCTGGAGCAGCCACATAGCTACTTGACTCTTACTCTCTGTAAAGCTTCATGAGATAAACACATAGCACAAACTATGAAAGACATTTAGTCACTATATGCTTGCTGAAATCTAATAAATGAAAAATAAAAGTTAGCTTCTTTGTAGTTGGCAGGGCAGGGGGAATGCTTGTTGTTTCATTATGTTCATAGAGGAAAATGTGCTTGATCTGATTCTAGAAGTCACTTAAATTTTGCTTAATAAATTGTGGCAATTCCTTATATTTGTATGCCATCACTGATTGTAAACATTTGTACACTGTGATCAACAACCTGTGAAGCCCTGTTCAGCAAGTAATCATTCACAAGACGTTGAGGAAATGTGCGCATGTAGCATGTAACATATTGGACCAGCAACCATGCAAATGAGTTATGCAAAAATGCCTTGGAGATTGTTTCATAAGACAGTAGAGATGGTAACTGCAGGGAAACTAAGGCTGCAGGATGCAGAGAGCATTATGAAGTGGTATCATCGTTCCTGAAATCACCATGACAAGAGTTTGGGTGTTGCTTTTGGGCATATTCATGTTAAGACAAAGACTCTCAAACTTGATTTTCTTATCTCAGTGTTCTACCTGCAACCAATTTATCTTCTTTCATATAGTGAAACAGGGATCGACCTTTTTCAGAGGTGGACAGTTTCTTTCATCCTACAAGCTATAGTGAGCTTATCAGCAATCCCCAAAAGCCCTAGAAAACTGTAACACAATTACTTGGGAAATCTCTTTTGTTTTGTGGAAGGGATGGAGATGATTTTGAAGCTAAAGAAGAGCTGAAATTTTCTTTATACTCTCCAGAAAATCTTGACAGGTCTTAATAATCCTTGGTTTACCCAGTCCTAAACCAGTCACTACGCCACATTGTCTTGGGTATGTGTGCTTAACTTGATCTTTCAGCTAAATGGTCGGTTCTGAAATGTCATGCGTGTAGTTGAAGCATTAAATAAGGCTCAGAAGTAATATTTGCTCAAGACATGCAAGAAACATTCGTATACTTCAGTATTATTATTTCAATTTGCTTAAAAGCTTAAAAACATCTCAGTTCTGTTTTCAAAATTAACACTGCTGTTTAATAATTTCCATCTATCTGCAAGCTGGAGCAAATCCAAAATCTTACAGAAATTGGCCTGCAGCTTCTAAATTTCATAAAAGAGATAACCTTTTGCTTCATATACACCTGTCATTTATCAACCTTAAGACCGGGAAATTCTTTTATTTAGGAATTGTAATTGTGAATCAGAACACACAAAGGCTGCTTAAGAGACCCTTGGTGTGGTGGGACAATTACATGCAACAGGGCATCCTGCAGACAGCCTGTAGTTTACACTTGCAGTCAGAGCCATGCTCTATATGAGAACCTTGATTAAAAAACTGATATGGGACCCTTTGAATGTTTATATTTTTTAAAATTTCATTCATCCTATTTGCCACCTATTTTCATTCTCTTTTTCATATGACCAAAATAGCCTTTGGTTATGCCTCATTTCTCCTTCTTCTAAACCATGTTCTTCATTCTCAATCTTGGCCTGTCCTGTCCCCCTAAGACTTCTTTTTTTCCTCTTTCACGCTCCGTGTCTTACAGTCTCTTTTTAAGCTATTCAGTTCTTCATGGCTCCCACTTTCTTCTCCGCAGGTGTTCCTCATTCCTTTCCTACATACATTTCCCCTGTACCCCCTGCACAGGATGTATTTCCCTCTCCTTTCCCTCAGAAAGTAACTTTACTCTTCCATGTGGGTGTTCTTTATTCATTTTATGACACAACTGTGTGAACACATATGAACCAGAATGACATAAAAGGGCCAGTAAGAATATGGCCATTTGAGACCTTTTCTTGCTTATTCTTCTTCAATGAAACTTGCTTTGACCATTTTTCCTCTCCTTTCTTTCTCAAACTGCATTGTATTAGCAACTGCCCCCACTTAAAAAAGAGGTTCACAGCTTTATCCTCCGTTCTTACACTGATACAGCTGAAGAGAAAAGCTTTTAAAATCTGTTTCTGTTAATCTTAGTGGTTTAGTTCCTCACTGGCTGAAGGGTTGGTACAGGTTAATGTACTAACACATACTAAAACCATCGTAAATTGGTTTTGGAAGGTTACATTGTACTGCATTATACTCAATGCATTCAAAATGAATACAGTTTATAAGGCTGACATTCATTTCTGGTAGCAACTGAAACAAAATTGGACCAGTTTAACTGAGATTGACATTAATATATCACTGAGCAGTTAGTTATATCATATGAATTAGATATTACAAATTCAAGAATCATTTGTTACGCTTTTAATACAAATTTTCCTGACATAAGTGAGATAGAGATAAATAGCCAGTCACAAAGATGTCATTTAGTCTCTTGGGGCTATATTGATGATTCCTGCTGAGAAACTCTAGCAGCAGTTTACCATGCTGGAACTGGGCATCCATGTTTTTTTGTAGGGGTCTTTTATGATTGGTTCCTCACTTTTTAATATTGATTTTTATGAGGACTGTGTGCCTGTGTTTTGGCAGAAGAAACTCAGAATCACAGAATCGCAGAACGGTAGGGGTTGGAAGGGACCTCGAGAGATCACCTTGTCCAACCCCCCTGCATGAGCAGGCACACCTAGAGCAGGGGGCACAGGACCGCGTCCAGGCGGGGTGTGAATGTCTCCAGGGAAGGAGACTCCACAGCCTCTCTGGGCAGCCTGGGCCACTGCTCTGGCACCCGCACAGGAAAGGAGTTTTTCCTCATACTCCATGAAGAAACTTTGGAGTGTCCTCCATTTAACTGATATTAAAAGAAATGTCATAAGGAAAAGATGAGTTCTACTTTGTTACTGCTTCCAGTGGAAGGAGAACAGCTGAGTGGAGTGTTACTCAGCTATATCTCTACATTCATTTTCTCAGATCTACCTTGCACAGCCCTTCTGGATGTCAATATACTCACAGTTCCAGTAATTACCTTCAAATTATTGATACTTTTAAAAAACGTTAAAGTTTATTATTTGCATTATCATATTTTATTTTTATAGATTGCTTCTGTATTCTTATATTGTGTTGAATTTTTCAAAATCTTTTCTCCCCAAGGTTTGGGAGAATTCAGTAGCAAATTTAGAAGTGCTGCCTTCCTGTTGTGGGTCAAGACAAAAATTCAGAAATGCCAGAATTTTCTCTTGGACAAATATCCTATCTTCTTCACCCTTCACCCAACATTGACATTAACCTGTGATCAGGTTGTGTATTCTTTCTTAAGTACAGTTTTGTGACTCTGGACTCTGTGACTTTGAGCCCCCAGCACAGAAAGGACATGGACCTGTTGGAGTGGGTCCAGAGGAGGCCATGAAGATGACCAGGGGGCTGGAACACCTCTCCTATGAAGACAGGCTGAGAGAGGTGGGGTTGTTCAGCCTGGAGAAGAGAAGGCTGTGGGGAGACCTTATTGCAGCCTTCCAGTACTTAAAGGGGGACTATAGGAAGGATGGGGCAATCTCTTTAGCAAGGCCTGTTGTGACAGGACAAGGGGTAATGGTTTTAAACTAAAGGAGGGTAGGCCTAGACTAGATATAAGGAAGAAATTTTTTACACTGAGGGTGGTGAGACACTGGCACAGGTTTCCCAGAGAGGTGGCAGATGCCCCATCCCTGGAAACATTCAAGGTCAGGCTGGACGGGGCTCTGAGCAACCTGGTCTAGTTGAAGCTGTCCCTGCTCACTGCAGGGGGGTTGGACTAGATGGCCTCTAAAGGTCCCTTCCAGCCTAAACCATTCTATGATCTTGTGGACAGCACACGTGTTCAGCAAGCACTTCTGATACTTACAGCCGGTAGATGGGATTTGTTTATCTCTAGCAGTATGGCAATCAGCAGTTGCTCTTATAGCGTACAGTCTTCCTTTAAACGAAAGTATCCACTATTCAAAAGATGCTTGATGAACATAGTACTCATTTAGAAATGTCCAAATGGAGATATGTATCACAGATCAGGTATTTATTATACCCTTACTGGCACGATATGAGTCTTCCTGTTTAGCTGTCTTTTACCGGGTCTGTACAGTGGAATTGTGTCCTCTCTGAGCCTCTCTGTGCATACAGAACCCGTTGGCATTGATGAATAACTAGACGCGGCTGTGATCCTGTGAGGACTCAGGCCTCATGGGCCTCATCTTACTCTTCTGAAACTAGTTCTACATTCCAGTGATGTAAATGAAGGCGCCCCTCATACAGTAGCAAGAAGCAAGAGCAGCTATGTGCTTGATGTGCCTTTTCTTTTAATATGCACATTTCTTGAATGCTGCCTGAAATGACCAACAGCAGAATGTAAAAATGAAAGCTGAAGCTTCTTCTGCCAATGCAATCCCAAATCATCTGTTACAGCAGGACTGAATATTTACTGAAGAAACATAGTCACAAAATTAAATTAATATGAACACCGCCAACACAGCCTCACAGAGGAAAAATCTAAAAATCTCTTTTCTCCTAGTCATACTACACTGCACATTCTTCTGTAGTTTTTTTTTCTTTTTAAGTATAATAAATCTACCAGACACTGCATGCATACTTTGGTCCAGTATACAGAGATTTTTTTGGAGCCAGGGGTATCTTTAAGCAACAGCTACAAAGAATTATTTTGTGTATATCTGGTTTGTGAGAACTGTGCCTGAAAAATTAATAGAAATTTTTCTCTTCTCTTATTATTATAACTTTGAAGTAGTTTGTGTTGCATTAGTTGAATGGGATCTTTTTCAATCTTTTCATTAAAAGAATTTGCTTTCTTCTTAATCAAAAATTTTATTTTAAAAATATTTTATTTAAATGAAAATCAATAAAACCCATGTAGAAGCTATTGCTGCTAAGCATATTTTAGAGAGACAACAAACACTCTAGTGGTTGCTAGAGCTTTTGCTTTTTATTATGAGGAAATGGCTTCTGTTAAAATATACCTGATGGGAAAGACATATTTTTGCTGGAAATATGTGCAAAGTAGGATTTTGGCTATTTTTGATGGACAAATAATATATCAGGAGCCAAGAGTGTTTTCTTCATATATTTATTTGGCAAAGAAAACCACAAATTTTCCTTTTGGAGATTCATCTCTACCCTGTAATGCATTCAAGCCAAGCTAAATCTGATGCCTCTTCATGTCGTACAGGATGTGCTTGCTGTGGTGGGATTGCTCCCAGGGAAGCTTGCAGTTGCATCCAGTTTCCAAATACATTAATTTTATGGTTTGAGTTACTGATTAAAGGTCACCTCTCTATTTGTATTCTACTTTAATGCTTCAGATGAGATTAAATTCTTGAATTATAAAGCTATTTAGGCAGCTATGAATTGTGCTGAGCAGTGAGAGCTCAGAGTTCAGCTCCCTGATGACTAAAAAAGCCCCAGATTGTTCCCCCAGAAGCATCAAGGGCTGATCGTTTTGAAGAGACTTTGTTGAACCCATAAACTGCATTTTTGGAGGAGTCTTTTAATTGACAATGGCTCTATTAGTCTAATGTATTTTAATACTGTACATGCTTTTAGTCTCATAAGCATATTTTATAAATCAAAAGGGAGATGCGCTATTGTATATAATGCAGTCAAAGAGAATATTAACACTATTTAAAAGAACAAAATATACAGCATATGGCAATAAGTATGAAATAAAAATGGGATTACAAAGTAACCTCTTCACATTAAAAATGTTACCTGTTCACATCAAAAAGTGTTAATTGCATTGAAGTGTAAACTACAATTAATTATCAACATTCACCATCCTTGCACTGACTGCAGTAAAATGATTCCTGAAATGAATCTGGCCTAGTGACACTCACATACCTGTGCCTGATAATTTTAAATGACACTTCTGACCTCAGGTCGCAACAGCCTCACGGGGCAGTGTGCTGAATGACTACAGGACTATCAGAGCTCTCACGGTGCTGGGCTTGTATCTCTTTGCCTTCCCCAAGGATTTATCACACGAAAATTGGTGTGAGGGTGACAAATAGCCTAGGCAAAATGATCTTCAAATCATATAATTTAAGTTCATTTTGTGTGTTTTCATTAAAAGGTTTCACTCAATTTCTTAAATATTGTACCAACACAAGTTTCTAGCAGACAATTTCATGGTTGGGGCGTGGGGGGAAGGCAGTCAGAGGCTCTTCTCAGTCCAAATAGCCATCAGAAAGATATTTGCCAGAATTTCAGTGAATGCAGCAGTTGTTAATAAAACTGTTCAATAGCATGGCTGCAGATTAGCTCAACTGAAGTCCCAGTTGCCTTCCCTTGCATTCCCTAAATTACCCCACGTGTATGAAGAAAACACAGAGGAATTCTCCTGCAATAATTCATGGAAGTGTTTGCTTTTACTCCAGTGCAAGGGAGACAAAAGTATGCTCTGAAGAGTATAATTCTACATTTATTTGGTATTATGGCTTTTGGATGCAGAAGACAGAAGTGTTAACTTGACTCTTGCTGTGTAACACTAAAACATTAAATGTTGATCCTGCATAGATGTTTTCAGTGTGCTTGGTCTCGTGGCCATGAACACCAGTGAAATCTTTTAAACACCTCATAAGTCAGATAGAAAAAGCAAACATTTAAAGTACCAAAGCTGTAGGGTATTACACGTGGCTTTTAAAAGTTACTTATTGCCTTTCTTTCCCACTGTAAAGTGTATGCTAAGGAAAACTACAGTCATTTGACTGTAGTTACCTTTTGCTAACTGCTCCATTTTAGTGGGAAAGAAAAGAAATTTCCTGCAGCTTTATAATCATCTTCTGGCTCTATAAAGACAAGAAAAATATGTTTTTAGATTGAGCAGAAAGCAGTAGGGAATACAGGAGTTGCAGTTCACTTTTTTCTGCGTTTCTATTAACATTTATTATAAAGGTGATGTTTATATATTCTGATCCTTTGTGATTTTCACAGTTAAACTTTCAGTAGGTATAGGCCTATAAACATAAAAAAAATTGCGTACATATTAGGGTTTGTTGGGGTTTTTTTCATTTGCAAAGTGGCTGTTCTATTCCAGCTAGGCTAACTCAAAGAGTAACTTGAATTAAATCGGAAAGGCTCCCTAGCTAGGTAGAACACTTCTCAGTCTTTAGGAGTGTATGAATTATGATAGCCTTTGGCTAATCATTTCACAAGAGTTAGTGCCATTGCATACTTAGTTGCTGACTGTCAACCTTGTCAGAGGACAGAAAGACCAACATGATGAAAGAATCTGCTGTTGTCAGTGGCTTTTCTCAACTACCCTCAAAAACAGGCCTCACAATAAGAACAGTCAGAAAACCACAGAAGAGCTAAGCCCAGATACCAAAAATGCTTTCAGTGAGAGCTGTTTGCATCTTTCTAAGAACCAGACAAAAGGTCTACTCCAAGCGACCCTGTCAAACAATCAGAACATCTCGTACAATGTAAAAATTACATAGCATAAAATCCAGACCACCAAGAGATGATAGGTTGGTTCTCATCATAGGTGTGTTACAGTGCTCATCTACTTGTCAAAGTATTGACTCAATTGTTCTGCCCTCCACTAAGATAATGATATAATCTGCCAGATACCTTTAACAAATAAACTGGTGTTCATTTTCCAGTAAGTTTGTTTATATTTACCACAGGCAATGCATCAGCAGTTTAATGGTTACTATTAAAACCTGGATTATAATTTGAAGACTTAAGACAAAAACACGGTACTTACAAAGTCTTAAAATTTGCCTGGGAGGACCACCATGCTAATGAACTAATAAGATGAATTTACAAACATGTAGATATTACCATATGCGGTAATGAATATGGCAACACAGTAATTCCCTAAAATAATGACTTAGCAGTCAGGTTATGCTTTATTTATAGTCTTACCATTTGTTTTGAGAAATGCCTACTTGTTTCTTATTTTAATTAGTCACAATCTCCAGAATCCAATGAAGTGTCCTGGCAGCACTAGACAAGAGAAGCCTCTTTTTACCCACAAATAATCCAACATAAATTGCTTCACAGCCACCAAACACCACTTCTCCAGCTCCATCCTTCCCATAGATCTACAAACCCCTAGTGATAGTTGCAAACAGGCTATGTAAAGCAGAGACACACTGGCATCTGCCACTCTTAAAGCTGTTGAGTTGAAAATCACTCTTCCATCAATCCCTAAGTATTCCAGAAATTGCCTGTCCCCCCCAAAATCAACCCCAATACAGACACCCCAAATCATATGCAGTTTAAGAGAGACTTTTAATGACATGTAAAACTAGAAGTGTAATATAAAAGTAAAACAAATTGTTCTTTTCCTCCTCATATAATGATGGAGGCATTATTAATTCAATTGCCAAATTTATATCTTTTCAGTTAGCAGTTTGTGTGATGTGTTGTTAAAGCCCTCTACCAGGATTAGGGAATTCAGGCTCTGTCCTAGTTCTATCACAACCCTTCAGTATGAGGTGGAGTAAATCGTTTTATTCTGCTTCAGTTCTCCATTGATAAATGGGCATAACAGTGCATTTCATGACAGGCGGATGTTGGTGAAAATTTACTGATAAACCTGATACAGGCTAAACACATGTGCTTTAAAAACTGTCTCCTTTCTTTGCTAGTGTTGATCATCCTGGGAAATGGGTAAGTAACAGATGGTTTCTTGACAGTATGGAGGTGGGAATGTCTTTTTCTTTTTGTCTTTTTGAGAGAGTTTTAGAAAAATGTAAACTGGGGGGGAGGGGAGATTCTAAGCTGCAAATAAGATTTTTTTAAAACAATACTTATTAAGGAGTGAATGGTAAAATAATCGTTTAAAGGAAAACTGAGGCCAGCTGCTTTCCTAAAATTAATCCGTGCTTTTTAATATCAACTACACATTGGTCTGAGCAGTTCATGCTAACCTATCTGAATTCAGATTAGGTTAGCTATAAGAGAAGGTTTCAATTACCAGAAGATTGTTGCAATTAAACCTACAATGGGTAAGCAATTTTTAAAGATAGTAAATGGTACCCTTTCCCGATACTGCTGCAAGCAACCCCTGCTAGGGGGAAAAAAGCGATGTATGCTCCTTGCAATTATTTTCTGAGAAATCGTTTACTCATGATCAACAATGAAAACAGAAGCTACCTCCTAGGGCCAGGTATACTGAGTATCAGGTAATTGTAGCTCAAAGACCACAGACAGAAACACTGATGGAAAGTTTTGAAGATGTAACAACTGCCTTTTAAGGAATCACTTAAGTGTTGATAAAAATAAAATTGCACAAGTAATTAAGTATTCTCCGATCTAAATAATATTGTTGATGTAACTCCAGATAACTTGGGACACAGCTAAAGTGACTCTTGGGGCTCCTTTATTAGCAATAAATGAACCAAAGGAGGGAAAACATAACAGGCTGTTAGAAGAACACCACTTCAGTAAAATAGACGTTAATCTAATGGAAATGTCAGAGTCTGAGAGTTATTTTAGAAAGGAAGGCTATTAAAACTGTTTTGACCAATAAAATCAGACAATGTACCCCCTCGTAAACCAGACAGATTACTTGCACATGTGCCAGGAATGCACTGAGATAAGGAACTGACCGGAACAGAATAAGGGGAGTTGGATGTTTCTTGTCTTGGATACTGCTAAGATGCTTGTGTGTTATTTATAAACAATTATGTTCAACATAGTTACTTTAAATGGCCAAGACTAGATTCCTTAAGCACAATAGTACCAGGTGTACCATTATAGGAGAAGGAAGAAAAAAGATAAAAATAAGTAGATCAAATTAATAGTTCCATTCACATGGACTTATGTGTTCTGTCTAACCTGCTGGCCTCATTCATCCAGTGAAGGGTGTTGCCTAGACTTAGTAAATACTTTGGGATTCAGGAATAATTGATTCAATTAAAAATGATAACGTGTTTCTCTAAAGTGTTCTTATATATTTACAAATAAAATGAAAGTTACTATCCAAGTCCTACAGATGAGGAAACTAAGACACTGAATGTTATGTGATTAGAATAAACTTGTCCTGCAAGCTAGTGACAGAGTCCACCAGCATCAGGAATGGAACCAAACTTGAGGCTATTGCCCCGGGGTCATGTTGATTCCCCTTGGGCAAGGACTGCATATATGAGATAAGTCAAATGCCACGTTTTTTTAAATGTATGGGATTAGCTGCTTAACAGACATACTGGTTTATGTTTTGGATATATAGAACAAAAGTGAGCAAAAGTGCTCGCTGACTCAAGTGGGTCAAGGTCAAGCCATATAATAATAATTAACATACGTATGATGTATCAAAACAAACTATCTGGAACCTCAGATCACAGAAATTTGCTATGGGGAAAGATATATTAGGTCATCCGTTGCCTTCTGCCTGGTTATGACTCTTTACCTCAAAAGAGGTTCCTTCTTTTTCTTTTTGTTAGCAGGTCCAAAGGCTCTCTTCCTCAATGCCGTCACCTCTCACCCTCCATCTCAGCTCTAGTTCCATCTTGAACCTCCTGTCTGTGCCTTCATACACTTCTCCCTGCACCAGGTTCACAGTTCTGAGGCTCCACAGGACTCTCTCTCACTTTCCCTACCCAAAATACTGAAACGCATAGCACAGTGGTACAAAAGAGGTATTGTTGGAAAAGGGAATGGGAGGCATAGAGCTTAATCCTGCTTCCAGCACTGTCTCTCCATTCTCCCATGCCACAACATCAACCCACAGCTCTACCCATGCATGAACATTGGAGAGGCAGTCACAATGCCACGAGGAGCGCCATGGCTGCTGATTCTCCATTCCTCACTCATAAACATTTGTATATGACAGAATTAAGGAAGACTTATACAGAACAGAGCACATCTCTGTTTCTTCTCACACACCCTAGTTAGACAAGAAAAAGTTACGTGTTAAGTACTAGTTATAAAGTGTATCTGCAAGTGTTATTTTGCTAAAAATACAAATGTTCCATGTACTTTTCCAGTCCCTTCCCTATAATTATTCCATTCATGTCCAGTGATGCACATGTCTCAGATCTGATTAAATAAATTTTGGAATTGTAAAGCAGAATGAGATACACTCATGTGTAGGATTAAAGGCCCCACTGAAGTCAGCAGCTTGTACATGCATAGTGCTAAGCCTGCATGCTGAACAGAACAGCCAATCTGAAAACAATGTGGGCAGCCCAATGCATTTAGAACACTTAGACACTCATAGGGTTTGAATGTACTGAGCTGCTGTTTTATTAACTTTCTACCAGAAGACTTATACATACACCTTTCCAGAAAATGCTCTTAAAATTTAGCTAATATACTGTATCCATCTTGTATTAACTTTCTTTACTAACTTCACTGACCTTCACAATAACAGATGGTACCTCATACTGAAGCAAAAAGATTCCATATCTCTTTTTTAATTTACTGCTGCTATTACTCCAAATAATTAACTTCTACTCACTTATTCCTTATTCAATTAAACAATAGAAAGCACAATATAAGAGCTATAAAATAATACTGAAACAAGATATATTATTTAAGCATTGAAGCTTGGGGCTGGAGCTAGAATTTTGGTCAAGTTGGGGACTGAGGTTTTAGTCTATGGCATTACAGAAAAAGCTAACTGCAAGTTTAGACCCAGCATAAAAACTTGGCCTAGTGTGGTTCACATTACTTCCCAGGGAAAGATGTAACAATCCACTCTCATTTATGGAGATGTATTTTACAGAATTAATCCAAATGCAAAGAATTGACAGGAACGGGAACATTGTTTTTCCTCTTTTCTGTTTATACATTTGCTTTGTAAATGCAGAAAGGGAGGTGACATTCAGAATTTTAAAAGAAAGAGTTTTCCCAATCTCTTGTCCAAATTTATCAATTAAACGACATTTGTTAAGACACTTAATTCTGTTAAGGAGGAAAGAAAGCAACTCTTTCTCATCCTTTTTTTCATTCAGGAAAGATGTCCTCCCTTCCAGGTTGCCTCTTCAAAAGGACTTATTTCTATCGATTGTAGTCAATATTTCTGTTACCTTTATTCAGTCATTTAATTTAAATTAATGATCCATATCTCCAGAGCCGAATATCACAGAAGTGTTATTTAGTTTGTAGGATAAAGCAGCCTTGCTGCACTTGGAACTAAGAAAACCCAAGCATACATCATTTGTCCTACAAGCTCTGGTGCAATTTCCACCATTTCATCCCTCTGTTCAGTTGCGTGCCTTGCAGGGGCAGCAGATTGGGTTCTGTGACAGTTTCTTAGCTGCCTCGTTTCCCAGACTAGCATATTAGCTTAAAAGGCTGATGTGAAAATGTTTATGGTAAGATTTTGACCTGTGAACTGATGCCCATCAAAATGTTCTATTCTGCTACCCATTTGCTGAAGTATTAAACCAAGAACGGAAAGCTAAAAGAACAAGGGGCAGCCCATCAAAGTCTATTTTGCCTTAGGTTATCTGTTAGAATCCCTCAGAGAATATTGGTGGTATCTGCATGACCTAAAGCTTCTCAGGGAGGAGCTGATTATGACAGTCATGTCTCTACGGGCAAAGAAAATTATTCTACTGATGAGAAATGGAAGATCATGGCAGGTGGATAATGCTTAGGCCTTTTGTTTTCAGAGAGATTTTTGGTTCTGAACATCTACCAAACAACAATGCTAACAAAAATTTATAATGCCTGCTGATTTATATGGAAGTGACACCAGAAGAACTTACTAGGAAGGATAAATAAAGCACATACTGGATGACATCAAATTAGAATAATAAGATTAATTTTAGGCTAGTGAATGAGAATGATGTCTGGAGAAGATCTAATTAAGAATTAGAGGAGGTCTATGAAGAATGATGATACGTTATTGTAATGATGGAAACAGCACAGCAAAGTATGTCTGGGATACCTGTCTTCTCCTGCCCACATGACCTAGGAGAAGATGGAGGAATTATACTGAACAAGAACTATGAGTTCCTCCTGTTGAGTTACTAGTAATAGGAAAAATATTCTCTGACTGAAGTGGGAACAACTTGTTAGATCTGCCAAGGTCTTTTCGGAGTATTCAGTGACAGAGACCAGTACAGCAGAAATAAGAGGCCTATATATCTTGTATTTACTGCTATACATTGCTCTTCATAGTAAAATTTTTGTTCTTTAAACACAATAGCTGTAGATTGGGGAACATATTGCCTGAAGGTTTCACAGTTGTCTTCATATACCCCTCATGTTCTGCTCACAAAAAACATAAAGGAACTTTAAAAAGAACAGTAGCACACACAAACACTTATATCACAGAATCGCAGAACAGTAGCGGGTTGGAAGGGACCTCCAGAGATCATCTCACCCAGCCCCCCTGCGTGAGCAGGCACACCTAGAGCAGGGGGCACAGGACCGCGTCCAGGCAGGGCTTGAATGTCTCCAGGGAAGGAGACTCCACAGCCTCCCTGGGCAGCCTGTGCCACTGCTCTGGCACCCGCCCAGGAAAGGAGCTTTTCCTCGTATTTAAGTGGAAAATGATATACGATCATGTGTGTTTTGCCTGTCTTTTGCTTTGACTGCTTGCCTAATTTGCAGCCTCTTGAGACAGGAATTATTTCCTTTCTTACCTAAAGCATTTATATACCAAATCACATTTACAGTCATTCTTGTCCTGCAGATTACCTGCAGGCAGTTTGCTAAAATATTTTTCTATTTTTCTGTGGACATCAAGTGAGATCATATGCTTACTATTTCTTCACTGGCTGGGAATAATTTGTAGCCAAGTTTCTGGTGTAAATACTAATATTTAGGAGTCTGCTACCTCTGTGAAAGTTCCTACCAGAATACCCGTGGAACTGAATTCCTCAGCTGAAGAGGCTGGGACAAATGGTTGGAACAGTAAGATTTTACTTTTTGCAAGCATAAATGTATTTTCAAAGTTGCTTACAATTATTTCTTCAACTAAGTGGATAATGCCTTGCAGTGTAATTGGAAGAAAATTAACATGCCATCTGAACATGTTCCTCTGAAAGATTAGATTCATGATGGAATGTAGCATTTCAAGGAGCCTACATCTACTGGAACATTGTGATTTCATTTCACTACATCTGAAGTCTTACTTGGGTATAACCCAACATACAGTCTTCAGCAATCTTAGAGCAGTAAAATACTGCCAAGTAATTGTTGATCACAAGTGACCAGTTAAAGAACACTTATATTTAACAAGTTTGTGTGATTATCACACAAAAAATGTGCTGAGGACAAAGAGCTTAGAGAACTCAGCAGCACAGTGGACAAAAACTGGAAATTCCTCTAAGATTTTGATTATTTTCAAAAGTAGCTAGGCTACTCAAATGCAGAGATGTAATTATTCATTTCAGTCCACAAATTCACATAAAATGATCCCTTTTTCACTCTCCATTTGGATGGCAGGAGAGTGCAGAAGAAACAAGAATGTTTGCCTGATGGGCTATATATTTTTATTTACATGTATCCAGACATAATGGAACGAGTCCCTCAAACTTTCAAAAAATAACTTTCGTCCAACAGAGACCTGAACTATGAAAATTTCACCTGGCAGCTGGAAGTTTTCAGGAAGTTATGGGCTGCTGAAAATAGGGGTAGCATGGAAAACGTCACACAACCTGAACAGTAGTAGTCATTTTCTCTCCTAGTATAATATGTTACAGTATAATTTATTCATGTTCCAAAGTACATTAGCTAAAAGTAATGAATTCTTAGGGCTGGAAGAGTTAACTCAAATCCTATAAAAGTCAATATAGTTTCTCACGTGTAAGATTAAGTGGGGGTTTTGCATCAATTAACTGTTTTCTGGTTGCATTAAATGAGCAAGATTCCATTTTGGCTGGAAATACAAAGTGCTTGTCAAAATGCCATTTCCTACTGAATTTCAGTTTCCTGCTCTGGGAAAACAATCCCTAATAGCTTCCCCCCACCCCCACTGACTAGCTGCCTTCACATTTTCCCTGCTTTTTGGAATTATTATAGCAATTCCTAAGCATAAAAATGCTTGCTTGCTTGCAAAGTATATTGTTTTAAATTAATTCTTCAGACAGAAAAGCTACTCAGAAATTAAAACATACTCTTTTCTGGCTATTGTGCTATAGTGCCTCCTCCTGCTTTTTTTGTGATCGTCTCCACTTTTCATACTGCAATGAGTTCCTTTTGTTGTTAATTTCACAGAATTCTATGCTTGATTTTTTTGTTGGTTTATTTTTTACGTGGAAATTAGATTTTTTCACCCATATAAAAATCTGTATACACAGGATCAGAATCAGAACAGGCTATGTATTTAATTACACAGTAAGTCTTATCCTTGAAATGTTAATGGGTAAATGCAAAGTTTATTTTCACAAAAAAAAAGTTAAGTCCCTAATGTATTTAAATCAATTTGAGTTAATAGGCAGCATTCACTGTAAAGTTTGTTTTTATACTACCTTTTTTTCTTGAAACCATCAGAAATTTCCGTTTTACTGTAAAGACTGCAGTCTGTTCTAAGCAGGCCAGGACTTCCAAAGCATTATTTAAATGCCTCAGCTGAATACCAGCATTCTTTCATCCCATTTCACACACTGAAGTACCAAAAGGGTAAATAACTTGCAATATCATTTTTGACTGACTTGACTTTGAAAAAGGCACAACCTACATAAACAACTGAGCAGTTGTTAGGTGCTTAACTGGATCTCTAAATGATCCCATATGCTGGTCTGCTAATGCTGGTAATGATTATAAACACCTCAGTTCATCATATTAATGAGTTATAGCCAATAGAAAAGGACAAAATCTATAACTTTTCCACAAACTTAGTTAAATGTCAAGGTTTTTAAAGGCCTAGTTAGCAAGTATATTAGATGAGATATGTCAGTTTCCCAATTTACGACTCTGACTTGTCTCTTGTGATTCCTTATAGCCTCTAGCCATTCTCCTCTTACCTGAGGCATTCTCTGGCAAAAACCTGATGCTTCCAGTCATTCTGCATTCTTGTGTTCCTTCAAAAATAATTGGACAGGCACCTCTCCATAAACAATCATCATTAGTCACATAAGGTACACAGATAAGAATACCATACAAATAAGTTTCAATAGAATGTCTCAAGCCAAATAACAATAATTTGGCCAGCATGCTAAAAATGTGATTGACAGGGAGTTAATGCACTTAACACTTCTCCAGCAGGCTGTTAAAATTAGTTCCTTGATGCTCAAAAAGTCCTGCTCCCAGAAAAGTGACACCGACATTGGCCAGTGAGTTTGTTGCTGTTCAGTAACCTGCTCCATTGCCAGACTATATGATTAAAGTCATTATGGGAACTGTCAGTAGGAGGGAAAAAAATGAAAACTGTCATAAGAAGCAACTGTTGGAAATCTTAGGGTTTTTTTATAATGCTAAACTATTTTAAAATATTGTCTGTAATTCTAATATCACAATATCCACCCATATAATAAGGATCCATAAAATAAAAGAAATCCTTTGAGGTTATACCATAAATGGTATATACATCCTTCTTTATTACATATATGGTAGAAAGGAAATTAATCATAAATTTCGTTTTAGATGAAAGAAGAGTGAATTAGCTTACAAAACAGAATACCTATTTTAACATGCTACCATCATATCTAAATCCTCTAAATTTAATAAATAAAACTAGATGGTGGGGGGAGAAAAAACAAGAATTCACAGTTGCAAGAATTTTGCTAAAAGAAAAAGCCTGTCAACAATGTAATCATTTCTAATATCAATCCTACAGAGCCAATTAGTTGCTTCATGTGAATGTTCTAAATTAGAAAGATAAAAATGTCCTAATTTCAACTTAAAACTTTCCTAAATTTATTTTAATATTTGATGCAATTATACATGAATAATTTCACAGAACAGTTCATACTCTTAAATACCCACTAAGCTCTGTTTTAACTGACCCACGGAATGCACTGTAAATTGTTGTTAGTTATATAGACATCACAAGACTTATGTCATCTGTTGCTCAAATAGACATAAACTATAGCATTTGTCTTGTATTTGAGTATTTTGGTAGGCTTTACTGATATTTTTAACAAATTCACTAATACTTAAATCTTAAGCTGTTTAAAGATTTGGGGTTTTTGCACATCAACATAAAGATCTAACCCTTTCCTTAGTAATGTTTAAAATATTTTTATAGATCAAGAGGATACTTAAGAAGTGTCTTTATCTAATACATTAATACCAACATATAATTTTCTTATATTTATTTTTCTTTTCTCACCTGCTATGCCTCGGTTTTGACATTAAGAATATTGTGTTTGATATTTTCAGCATTAAAAACCACTTTATGCTTTGGTTCCATTTTACTCCCAGTCAGAAAGATCAGAAAAGGCTCAAGTCACACAGTGAGAAACTTTATCCACTGAATGAGACATTATCCATTCCACCAGACTACAAATCAAAGAGTATCTCTTAGGCTGCTTAAAAATTCATTTTAAAATCTGATCCTGATTGTACTTTTATGGTAATTTCATACCATCAATCATCCTTTTACCTTTAGTCTCTAGGTCCACTGCTTTCCCCATAGATCTCATTCACTCTACCTCATTATAATTCTTTAGGTGAGAAAACAGAGTAAGAAACCTTAACAGAAAATGAGAGAAAGATGTAAATTTCTCGAGAAAAGTCAGGTTCACTAAGAAGCACAGCTAATGATATATTCTGATCTATGTTTTTTTAAAAGAATTAAAGGATGGAGGGGGATAGAATAGAGTGAAAAACACATTTCCCATGCAAATAATGTGTTTGTAATCCGTATTCTAACTCAACGATATCATTTATACAACTAAACTGTCAAAATATCTTCTTAGATGGAGTTCCTTAAAAAAAGAATAAAAGAAAGATTTTTGGAGCTCCACAGAACTTTTCCTAATTAAGCGCTGAACTTCCTACCATTCTGCACTTCCCATTACAACTGAGGCTGACCCATCTTTGCTAATACTATAGATTATGTAAATTGCAATAATTAGGAAATGGAACTAACTGTAGAGTGCTTAGAAACATACTGATCAAAACCCCTTTCTTACACCTAAACTTACACTACATCATTATATGAAATGAATATATAACCTTGTTTATTTCTTCAGTAGTGCTGATGCCTTCACCAAGAAACAGCTGATCACAGGAAGGGAAAGTTACTGTATATTGTTCTGTCAACCGGTTCTCAGCGGCAGCTAAAATTCTTGGAAATAGCTGAAATCTAGTCTATGTGTGGTGGTTTCTACATGAGTCATACGTTCCCAGAAGTCAGTATTATAGTTTCATTCTTTTCATTTGAATTCTGGCCATAATGAAAAGCCTTTTTTACAGCATTGAGAGATATGACAAATAATGAACCCACTATTCGAGACATCTAGACTGGAAGAAAAACTGTTGTTAATCACAAGGGAAAAGAATGATTTTTCCAATACTGTGGGACCATCCATGTTACAGTCCTAATGTCTTTAACAAAATGTAACCATAAACCACTGAATACTGGTAATAGCAATAACCCCTCCAAAATGGTTTGTTACCAGCAGTTAGTGACCAGTTTCTTAGTTAATGGCCTGAGGGGAAAGGCTTTAAAAAAGCTGTGTTCACTGTTTCCTCTCAGGCAATTTAACTGGCTGCATTAAACTGTATTTTCATTGAGCTCCCTAACATTTGTACTCTGATAAAATTCTAGTCAGGGAAGGGAATGAGGTGGCGGTGGAGTATGTCATCACTCTACTTTGTAACAGAAACATTAAGAAAAAAAAGTTATTGAGCATCTCACTACTCTGAATGATGTTAGGATTTGGTACTGATAGTAATAATGAATTTTAAAGTCTTTAAATATCATGTAAAATTAAAAGTAATTAGCAACTTTATCTGAAGAAAGATGAAAGAGTCTTCAGCTTTATGGTATGATACAATTCCCTTGAAACAATCAGGGAATACAAGAAAAAACATTATGTGCTTTCATGCAAAATCAAAATGCTAATCTGAAACGCTTATTTATTTTCATAAACCAAGTAAAAATAGTACCTATCTGGAAGAGTATCACATGCTAGCATGATACATGGTAATATTAAAATGTTAATAAACCATGAGTACAGGAGGGCATATAAAACAATTAATATACAGTTTTCATTTGTATTTTACTGAGTTAATACATTGTATTAACACACTTGTTTCATAAAGTGTGTCTGTGTCATTGATGTACAGGCTTATGCAAGTGGGATTTTTTTTTAATATACATGCTTTATCCATACTTTATAGAAAACTTTTTCAGTAGATGAAAATATTGTACAGCACAGTGCTCTATTAAAAGGTAAAGCAAGAATATTCCTTCACTATTTTAGTTGTGTAACAAGCTGTAAGTCAGTCAAACACATAAACAACACTGTGCTGATTCCTCTGCCTGCCTCCACAACTCAGTGGGTTTAAATGGTATCTCTTCATTTTTCACTCACATGGGTAAAAAGACTCATTAATCGAAACTTTTCCCTCGTATGGCAATAAAGTCAAAGGAATGATTGGCATTACACAGAACACTCTCTAACATACACACAGGAATATAGGCTCTCATTAGGCATAGCATATTAAAAAACCCCAAATAAAATACTCTACATCTTTGCTTGCACTGTATAGGATTAAGGAATGATAGAGAAAAGAACCACGCATAATGTGGAGGGAAGTGGGGGTGACTGGAGAGAATGTAAGGTTTCTAGAGTCCTGGCATGAACAGAAGGAATCAATTCTGGGGAATTCTGACAACCTACCTTATAGCTTTGGTGAAAGGTTGTAGATGGCACACTCCTGAGTGAAATTACTTTTGTGCAGGAGACTGATGTGAGGGTTTGTTGGGACAGAATTATTCCATTCATGCACAGCCTGCCTGAGACACTCGAGCAGTTGGTACCACTACCTAGCTGCATTATATGCAGTAAGACAATGAAACTGGCTTTTTCATGAACCTTGCTTTTATTCAAGTGCTATTAGAGTGCTTTTTGCTGCCAGGTTCCAGTTCAAGTCTCTCTGCCACCCACTGTAGGGACAATCCTATTCCTGGCAATTCCTGATCTACCATAACTACCATATGCAATAAACTGCCATTTTACAGAACTATCAATGTTTTAAACCTGCATTCTCATGCTGAAGTGGGCTGCTCATTCTAACTATCATTTAACTATAAAGTCAACTGAATTATGGTGAGTTGAATGAACTATATCACACACAAAAATAGGCACGGTGTTTGCTGGAAACACCGTTCATGCAATTAAGTCAGTCATAGGATGTCTTAAGTAAATAAATAGTGGTAATAAGCAGCATTAAAAATTACTGAAATCAAACAATTAGGTAACAACGCTGGAATTTTAATATAGTTAGGTGGAATGTGAAGGGGACAAAGAAAACTAGCAGGAAGTGGAGAGAAGGTTTTATGCTTTGAGAGCAGAGACAAAGGTTTTCATGGGATGCAAAGGCTGAATACCCTTAGGAAAGTCCCTAATCAAGAAAGATACTTATTTTAAAGAGGGGATTTTATGTCACATTTACAATTTACAATTACAACAAGCTAACACATTTTTCTTTAATAAGAGAGGAGTAACTGCACATTTTTTTTATTATTTTGTGTGTTACATATATGAGGAGCTTTGAAAACCTTTTGGTTTTTTGTGGTTTTCCCAGCCTTCTTAATCCTTAAAATACCAGGTGTTAATTCTGGTTTTGCTGGAGGACATCTTTGTGGATGTACCTCCTGTACCTTAATTGAACTGATAAGAAAGAAGGGACTGAACATTTAATAATACATTTTTCCTTCAAAAAATTAATGAAACAAGAGTATGAAACATTCATGGAATTACTTCATATTAAACTATCCAGAGAAGGTGCTAAACATAAAGGGCCTCATCATTCAGGTGACTGTATAGGTTAAGCATTCTGTTTGGATGGAAGGGGATTGGAGGAAATCTGGGCTCCACCGGACATTGTTTCATCTCTAACCCCTACAAGGGGCTGAGCTGTTAGACCCACTTGTCTGAGGCCAGGCAAGGTTTCAAAGCGTCAAACTGAAGACTAGTTCCTTTGAGCTGAGGGACTTCTGAGATCAAAAGCTGAGCAGTGGAAGGAAAAGAGAGTGGACTAAAAGCAAGAGAAAGAGATGAGGGAAAAGAAAAGTATTTTCTTGGCAACAGAGCTGGCTCGGTGGTGTCTAATTTGGATATTTTGAAAGCATAATTACTGTGTGCAATTTGGATCATCTGTGTCCAAAATAAAACAATTTGTGTTCATTTTTTAATAGAAAGACACCCAGAAGCTGGGGCATTTCTCTTTTGAGTGTAGAAATCTTAATCATTGTAAAATCCTGATTCTGCTATGACTTTGGACGCAGCAGTATTTGTTTCATGCTAAGCTGACAATTTCTGTCAGATTCACCACAAAGACAACTGGTGCAGGAAAAGTTCTTACATCCAATAGTCTCCATAGAAAGAGTTGGACTGGCAATTGTGACTTGATTTATAGACAATTTTCTTCCACTGATGATAAAGCAACAGCTGATGACAGAGATGGGAATTTGAAGAGATTGTAGCAGGTAGATTTTGTGTTTAACAGTGTTGTGGCAATTCACAGAGATATACAAACTGCCAGGTGCAGAAATAAACATTTAAAGTTACTTCTTAAGAGTATTTTGCCATAAGGATGACTCTATTGCCTACTGGTTGTTTTGCAGGAAGTTGTTTGCTCAGGAAGACTGGCAGGCAAGTGTCCTGCTGGTGCAAAAGCAGTGATTCTTTGCTTACTTAGTTTCTTACATTCTCCAAAGAACTCTCAAATTGTTTCACTGCCCAATGTTTTATTTAAATCTTAGTGAGATGATGGTGCATTGGAAAGGACCTCCTATTTCATGGCTGACCCTCCTTCCAAATCTCCAGGCTCAAACAGAATTGCATAGTATTATGTGACCCTTTGCACTGACTGTTCTGTCAAAGCTTTGGCCGCATACTGCCCAAGTGGTCAGTAATGAAGCGGTCTCTACCACGATTTCTGCAATATTAGCAGTGGTGTGAGAAACAGAGCTCTTCCATTTAAAAAAAAAAAAAGGAGAAACACACAACAACTTGTTTTTATTTAAAACCTTTTTTTACTTTACTCCTCATGCTAATACATTTGTGACAAATATTATTTTCCCAGATGACACTTGTACAGTAGGTCTATAGGAAATGTCAGCCAGAGAAAAAAACTCCTGCATTAATGTGCATTCTGAAAGCCTTCTCATTATTTCTCATGCCAGCTAGGAGCTTAGTAAATAACAAAATAGAATGCAAATAATAAAATAATGCAATTAAGCTCATATAAAGTTGGGGTGCTCCAGAAATAGCAGAGAAAAATTGCACAAAATATTCATGTATATATGGTTTCCTTAAGAAAGATGGGGTACTGATTTTATGCATGCTTTATATTCTTATCACTCAAATCATGTGGGAAAAAAAGAAATTAAGGTGATACTGTGCTATGGAACAACATACAGTGATGAGTACAATTGAATCCGTCAGGGGTCATCTTTATGGATCCTTTCAAAATAAATTTCTATATGGGAACTGCAGTAGGGCCAAAAAGGAAATTTAAAAAAATATCCCCAAATTTATGAGATTTTTAAAAATTAATGAGGGTAATTTCTTAATCTTTTTAACAGATTAGATTACATCTAATGTTTGCAAGAAATTCTTCTTTGCCAAATTTTTGCTCTGAAAGAGACAAGGAGCAATCATTCCTTGACCACTTTCTTCACACCAGTAATGATTATACCAGCCTCCAGCTATTCTTCTTTTAGTCAACTCTTTCTAGTTTATGTAAGCCTTTCTCTTACAGAAACTATCCCCTACTCTCAGTTGTCTAGAGGATTATGCACAGATCCAAGGACAGACTTCTAGGGAGAATGTCACAGAGAACAGGAGGACTATATACACAGTACTAGTCCCCTGAAAAATTATGAATGCCCAGTATGTCTGTCCAGTCCGTCTTGCACTTAGGAATAGAAAACTGTGAAGTTTCATAAATGTGCTGGTCCAGAAACTAAAGCACTATGACACATTACAGAAAGTCTGTGCAATTTTCTTTAGCAAGACAAATTACTGCAATCTATTAAAGGGATTTTTCTTCAGATATTATTTTAACAAGGAAGGTTCAGAATGTTCCCGATATCAAAATGAAAAAATGGTCTAGGGCAAGAAGAAACATTCTTTTAATTATCTTAAAAACAATCTAATTTAAGCTTAGAGCAGAGGACAGAATCAAAGATAGCTGGTTCAAGAGATTACACTCATCCACTCAGGGAACAAAAAGATGCGTGACCTGGATGGCCAGTTAGAAGTATGAGTCCTTATAGTTTGGAAACTAGAAAGAAAGTAATTGCACAGCAGCTATTGACAGAACATGATTAAGAAACTTAGTGTAAATAATTTCAAATAAATTAGGACATGCCTGCATGTGGCCAAGTGGCATTATCTAAATAATGGAGGCTGCCATATCCTGAAGTGAAACTCAGCTTCCTGTGAAAGGCTACAGCTACTAAGGAAAATCTCCTTTTTTTTCTATTATAATAATCTCACCAATAACTCTTACCCTTAAAATTATGGGGCTCTTACTCAAAAGAACATGTTGAGCCCCCACCACATATAGACAGATATGTTACAAAATTAATGTCACAAGCAACAGAAATAAATACTGAATCTCATTGGATTCAGTAAAATTATTCTCTCTTCTTCCTGTTGGAGCCTTCCTTTAGAAAAAGTCTCTATCATAAACAAACTATCATAAATCTAAGCAGTCAAGAAATATTTATTTAAAACTATAATTATATGTACATACATATTAACACAAACACAACATTACAGCCTCTTGCTGTTTGCCTTTTTGTTTCTGTAGCAAGCTATCAACAGAAGTTTCTAGGGTGATATTTCTGGAAAGCATGAAGTTGGAGACCCTTCTTTAAGTAAAGTTGTAAAGTTCACACAGTCATAAAACTGCAAGAAAGGAGTCTTGGAGAAAAACCTTTTCTATAGCTAAGAATTTTAACATAAAATTATTTTTTAAGTTAATAAAATTAATAAAATTTAAACTTCTGATAATTTTATATTTAGTCCTTAGTATATTTAATAAGTAAGCATAAATGAGACGATACAATTACAGGAATTAGCAACAGAATTAGCAACACAGAGCATATCTAAGGAAGCAAAAATAAGCTCTCTAACATGCTACAGATGATGAGCAATAGTGTCTTAATTCTAAATAATTAGAAGGATTTTAGATGCTACAGTAGGGAATAATCAAGTAATGAGACACAATTTTCTCTACCTTCCAAAGGGTGCCTCTTTATCTTGTGTATCCTCAGATTTGCTTGTTGGATCCAACTATAGAATTTTAAGTAAGGATATATTTCTTTTAAAGTGGAATTATATTTTCAACCCATTTCTTTACATCCTGTTGCTCTTCACCATCCTAAGAGTATTTTTATTCTAGCCTAACATTAAGGACTTTAGAGAGAGCATTTTAGAAGTTGTATGAAGAGTGATCTCTGCTGAGAAGAGCAACAAAAGTGCTGGTTGTAATTGTGAGCGTAACTTTGCTCATAAAAACAAGTAAAGCAGAAAACACTCCAAGTTACTTACATAGAGTTAGCAAAGGTCCAAGTGTATGTGATGCACACCCCCAGTGGTTCCTCTTCTCCAGAGCAATGGCAGCAATGTCAATAATGGACAGCCAGACCTACATGTCTGAAAAATCCACAGAAGAGAATGCTATGAAGAGTGTTGACTAGCAGTGCCCTGGGAGTTACTTTCCTTTGAAGAGGCTGACGGCATTCTTTTTGCTTTTGGCAGCATCACTAAAAAAAAAAAGCATCCTTGGATCTGAATATTGTTTTCTATTGTTGAAAATTATTTCTGAAACCAAAGGAATATATCTTTGCATCTGTTAGACAGGATCTGCAATGTTGAAAAGATCAAAAACTTATTTTGGCTGGTAAACTGAGCAAACACAGTATGGAAGTCAAAGAGGAAACATCTGTAGAAACTATAGTTTTAGATATTAAATCTTTGAGAGAGTGCATCTCTTAGTGTAGAAGAAATTTAACATACTTTTCCATTAATGATTTTTAAATTAACTGTGTATATTTAGGGGGAAATTCAAAATGTAACTCAAATTTGAAAAATATATCTAGTCTGTTTCTGATATGATATCCCCCCCCTTTTTTTATTGGCTTTTTATCTGCTTCTCTTGTTGACAAAAACTCAGCTGCTTTCAGTGTAATGTTTTTCTGGTGTCTCAGGCGTGACCTTGATCACCACATCTTCTGTTAAGTCTTCAGAACACCTCTTGTCACAGACAGCCATACTTTTCCAGAATAATACTAAACAGCATGAGTATTTATTCAGTCTTCAGTTCTAACTATATCTTTTTTGCTCCCTCTGATCGTCTGTCTTGAGTGCTGCTTTACCCCAGTGTATTGTGTTCTATCACAGAATCACA